>CAXKVX010001107.1:0-297328 GCA_964058865.1 Eleocharis quinqueflora
TCCTTCCCCTCCTGTTCCTGAATTCATATGAATCGGATAGCATAGGGCTCCTGCAGTTTCACTGTTGTTACATCATCGAGAGTTGTTCGTATAGTGATTTGCTACAATACCGATTATTTTACAACATTCAGAGTTATTCATTTTTAAATAATTTCAGCTGCTCATTTGAGGAGATAAATTGAAGACTCATTGTGTTGAAACAGATCTGGTATTTGTGTAGCATCATTAGTTTTGAATGAAACTGATGTCTAACTAACATCTCTTTGTTCTGTTTTTGTGTGTTTTCCTCAGCCTGATTATCTTCGAAAAATTAGTCTAAGGATGCTTGGGTTGTAAACAAAGACACAGCCAATATTAAATGCTTTCCTTCCTAAAATAAAGTTTTGAAAGAGGGTGATTGAGTTTTGTTTAAGAAATTAAGATGACAAACATTACAATGATATCTTCATTTATTTTTGTTGTTGTTGTTCATTTCCTTCCTAAAATGAAGTTAGTTATGTTCTATCTACTTTTATTAGTTAGCTTCTATTTTGTTCTGCAACATATGAACTGGTCTTAACTCTTAACGGGTATGTTACTACTTACTAGCATGAAACAAATTATTGCTAGAAGGCTAGAACCCAAGCAATGGTGATTATGTGCACATAATTTGGATCATGACCGTTTTTTTTAACGCTATACTCAGACATAACACATTTTTCTTCTCTCGATATTTAATTATGTCAATTTGAATTCGTTAAATTTTTCTATGTGCTCTAACTGCTCTAATTAATCTAGATAACTATTTTTCACCCTCGATACTTGACATAATTATTATAAATAAATCATGTTAACTCCTTAGTCTATTAATTAACTTGTTCTTTATGATCTAGAATAAATATTCAATTTTTCAATTGCAAATATCAAACTCAGAGTTAGCAATTTGATCAGAATTACACAACAAATAAAGTAAAAAAAAAAACAAATCATATTCCAAACAAAACAAAAATATATATTAAAACCAGACATTGCAAACCAAGAATTGATTCTAAAAGCAAAACATATTTTTGTGTGCTATGACGTTATATCATTGAAATCACGAAGAAGATATGCATGCAGTTGTAGATAAAAATGATTTAAATTCGATGCAATGTGCGTGACTACGTGTATTCAGCTAGTTTTAAAAATGCTCTTGACACTTTCTGTTTCGTCCTGCAAACGCTAATTACCAAATCTGAAGATGTCATTGAGAGAACAAATACATTTACCTCGTTCCAGTTCGTTTCCTTCATCCATAAGCAAATATGTACTTCTCCCTCGTTACGTGTACTAAAGAATTTCCTTCAGTTTCTACTTTCTAGCTCCCGACTGAAATGGCCAGTCTTAGTCTACGCGGCTCACCGCATCATCCGAATTCCGGAACCGACAACGACACGTGCTCATCTCTCTGGCATCCACGCGAGACGCGACGCGCTAAACCCGGTCTAATCCTGCGGCGTTCCACGAAATTAACCCCTTCCTTCTTACCTGGTCCCACTTCTCAGTGACTACTATACACACGTACTAATCAAACAAGCAGTAGTAGTGGACATGTTTTCTTCCTCTCCTCTCTTCTCTTCTCTTCTCCGGCTCTCCCCTCTGTTTGTGATAAGCAATCTCTCTCTCTCTCTCTCTCTCTTTCTCTGATCGAAATTCATGGCGTCGTACAGAGCGTACGCATCTTCTAACCAGAGTTACATCCCCTCCACATCCTCTAACCAAACCTACACCACCCCCTCGGCTCCACCTATGCAATACAATTCGGGTTCCTATCCCAGTAGTTACCCCTCCTCCTCCCCTTACCCGCAACAACAACAACAAGGCGCTGCCTCCTACTATTCTGATGCTCCTCAACCCTACTACTACCCTTCCTTCCCTCCTGGCACCAATCCCGAGGTCATCAGGAGCTTTATGGCCGTCGATCGAGACCGAAGCGGATCCATCGACGAGCGAGAGTTGCAATCTGCTATTTCCTCTTTGTACCGGGGTTTTGGTATCCGCACTGTGCGCTTGCTTCTCTTCTTGTTCAAGAACCCTCGTGGACCTTCAGATAGGATTGGTAAACAAATTAAACACGAGTGTTTTTTCTTTAATTTCTCTCTGAATTTGGTAAATTTGATTATCGAAAATTGGTGATTTATGTGCATCTCTCCATTCCTGGTGTTGTTGCTTGTATTAATTCACCACCGAACCACGCATATCTTGTGGCAAGTCTGTTGAGCATCTTAGAAATGACAATCAATGTTCAGTTCCAATAGTGTACGGCAATACTTCCTATGTTTGGTAATTTGGTTACTTAATCAAGTTTACTGATGCAAATTGGAAAGAAATATCTGCTTAATCCAATGACTTCTTCTTTAGAGTTTTAAGAGGTCGGATTTGGTAAAATATAATTTTGCATTATGAGGCTTTCCCCGTGGTAATAAAGTTAATAATGAGACCATCTTTCTTTATTTGAGCATCCCATATTCAATTCAGCAACTTCCCACTCAGATGTACTTAATATGAAAGTTTATAAGCAGTTATTCATTGTTCTCATATTTGGTGTCTGTTTGAAATGTCTCTTACAGGTCCAGCGGAATTTGCTGTTTTGTGGGACTGTCTCGGCCAATGGCGGGTACGTTCATCAAAAAATATTTCTAAGTCCCAATATACCCAATGCCAGATAGCTTTCCCGATTGGGACATAGCCGAACGACGCTCCGCGCCTGAACACATTCAAAACTATGATGCCTTTAATTTCTTTAGTCGGTGTTTGCTTTGTTAATTTATTTTTTTTCCTTTCATTAACGTGTTCTCTCTTTATAGATTGTATTTGATAGGTTCGATAGAGACCGAAGTGGAAGGATTGACTCTGAAGAATTGAAAGAAGCGCTGAGGAGTCTTGGATATGCAGTCCCTCCATCAGTGATTCAGATTGTGATGTCAAACTACACTGATAGCACAACAGGAAGAGGTGCTTTGAATTTCGACAATTTTGTTGAGTATGTATTCTACTTCCCTCTCTGTCCGTTTTTTATCAATTTCATTGATAGCACATAACCTGTTCTCGTTTGGACTTAGAACTTAGAACTTAGAACTTCCATAGGGGTAATTTTGCAAGTTCTCGTTTGGAACGACTTCGGAATTGTGCTCCAGAAAGAGCAAACTATCCTTTATACTGTTGCAAAGCAAGAATTATCTCATATTGATCTCAAAATTGCAAGCTCCATAACCTGTTCTATTATGAATTCTGGAAAGCCATTGTGACCCTTCTTTTCTTGCTTGTCATTTAAGAAAAGCAGTGAAAAAAGAGGGGTTGCTTGTTGACAATTGAGGACAATAGGGTTAAAGGGTTACTTTCATGTTATTTAGGATATATGCATCCTTCCTAAGTTTAATGAGGCGAGTGCTTGATATTTGCTTGTTTTTAGGGCAGATAATTTAATGTTTCGACATTTATAGGGTATATAGAAATTGCTCTATTAATCTTATATTGCATCAGTGAAATCCTAATCATGGCCTACTTTTCTAACATTTGCAGGTGTGGCATGATTGTGAAGGTAATGAAATTAATAATACACTCTTCTCTCATAGTTATTAGTTCTACAACATCCATATGCATTTGATGGTGTTATTTAGACTGCCTGGTATTTTCCCATAAATGTAGTTCTATACCTGTCAGGTTGGGTACCATATAGAGGCATAGACAGCCAATATGGTAGGGTTATAATTTTTGATAATGTTTCGTAGATATCACATTTGATACCAACTATCAACTATTGATATCGATTTTATTATGCACCTTTAGTTGAGTTATCCTTCACATTATTTGAGTTATTATGTTTGTTATACCATAACTATTTCAATACAAAAAAATAACATATATAATTATTTCAATACAAAAAATAACGTGCATAATAACTCAAATAATGTGCATGATAACTCCACTAAAGGTACATAATAAAATCGATAATATGTATAACTATTTCGGTACAAAAAATAGCATGCATAATAACTCAAATAATGTGCATTATAACACAACTAAATGTGCATTATAAAATCGATATAATTAGTTGGTATCACTATCAACTATGTGATGTGGTGTTAACCACGTTCTTTTTCTTTTGTTCTTTTTTATGTATTTTTTTATTTGTTTCCTTTGTGCAGGGAATAACAGATAAGTTCAAAGAAAAGGACGCTGGTTATACTGGGTCAGCAAAATTTACATACGAGTCCTTCCTAATGACAATTATTCCATTTATTGTCCCGTGATATTTTATCCGTCGGTGTTATTTTTATTTCTGTGAAGGGTGAGATTATGGTGCTTGCGCAAACACCATAGTTTTGCTCTTTTGTGAATGATGTAACTAGTGTTTCATAGCTTAACTAGTTCTTTTGGAGGGAGGTTTTGAAGTTGCTGGCTTTTGCTTTGTTTTTTATATTTTTGAGCATTTCTTTTTACAATATGTATATTTGACTCTAGGATGAATATTTCAGAATTTAGATGTTTATAATTTATTATCATCGGATGTTTGCTTCCGTGCTTATTGGTTAGATGTGGTCCTTGGCTTAGTTTGTAATTAATCTTTTCGAGGTTCTTTGAGTTTTGAGTTAAAAATATTATGGTGACTATTATATTGTTGTTATGAGGCAGCATCTGAATATATTATGTTGATTCTATTTTTCATCCCACATTGTCTTGCGTGAAGCCATGAAATGTGAAACAAACTTGCAAAGCGAGAATTAATTTACAAATATGTATGCATCAGAAACTAAGAACTATACATGTTTTTTGCGCAAAAAGAACTATAAATGCATGCTAAGGTGTAGTACTATATGTGACTGTTAGGGTGATTATTTGGTAATGCTTTATCTTTGTTTTTCTTATAATCTATACCATCTATAAAGAAATTCAACATTATTTATAAATCAAATTATGTATTAATTCTGGCGTGTTTCACCGTAGATAGAGCAATTTGAAATTTTAGTTGTTCAAAATTAGTGGTTTTTAATGCATTGTTAGCTAGCATTCATGTTACAAAAAAAATAAGTTGTTAGACTATCCCTATGTTTATAACAGTTCCATAAATGTTTTAGACTTTATTATCAAGATCGGAAAATAACCCTTGTCCGATGATGCCTCACAATACTCGCGGCTTATTCAGTTTAAGCAAAGCTGATAACTATCCACCAATAGAATTTCCAACAACTTCCAGTCTCAGTAGGTAATATCTAGATCCAAATTCTCAGTAACTCAATTTGAATGAGGTGGGAAATAATCATGTCCAAAGGAAGATAAACATAGATGAATACATACATTCAACAAGCAAACCATGGAAAGATCATGCATCCACAACAGCCACTCCTAACGAAAGTACTACATCAAAACTATGTCATCAGCCTAAAGTACATGTCCTCTATATAACAAGAACAGGTTCCACCTGATATGAAAATAGATGGTTCTCAAGTGTACTCTTTCCACGTGCTTTAATCCATGCCCCACTTTCTAATCACCCTTTCTTTGGCCGAAGTTGGAGTCTGGTATGAACTATTCACCGTTTCAGAAACCAAGCCTGGGACTGGTACACGTCCACTCTGAGGGGTACCAGAAAATAGTTGGTCCAGAGTCTCCCTTATCTTTCGAAGAACAGCAAGCAATGAATTGAATATTATGGAAGATATTGCCTCACCCTTCGCTACTAGTAGATACTATCACACAGGTCACAGAATATTTAGTCAGAACTCGGGAAAGGAGAAAACTAAGTTTCTTTGTGTGTACCTCATATTAAAAACAGACATCATTTTCGTAAGCATTTTTTCAAGATACTTTAATGATGTGCAAAATGACAACACTTGAATATATCAAAGAGGATGAGAATAAAACACTTGTATTTTGAAATGCCACAGTAAAATAACAAATTATATCCAGTTCTGAAGAGTAAACAAGCAAAGGAACAAAAAAAACATAATCCAACTCAATATGAGACCAAAGTTGCAAATTCAATTAGTTTGCCAAAATCAGCGAACTGACTTGTACCAGTACGTACCTATATCTCAAATGTACATGTAAACCCATAAAACCATAAAAATCAATTGAGTAAAGTAAATATGGATGCAAGTTGCATTTTTTTTAACTTACAAACCCTTTACATCTACCTTTGTTACACTAACTGTTGGTACCATTGTTTGTGACTAAGTGAATTGATGTTATGTTTGTGACAAACTGACAGCTGCCTATTTAGACATCTAACAATGGTTTGACATTTTTCTAGTTTTATATCCTGTTTTGTAGTTTATACTTTATACAATAACAGTGCCTTCGCTGTACTAACTGCTTCCATAGCCGCGTACCCCAGGAAAATATTTTGGATGGGTCATGGATATTGTCAAGAAAATTATTGCAATATCAACATATTGCGAAGAAAATACATACTGATATTTTAAATTACCAGTAAGCCGATGCCAAATATGACGATTACAGCTTGTGTAGCCTTCTCCCAAAATCCATCCCCTCCAAACCAACCGTACCATCCACCCCCTCCAAACCAACCCCCTTGACCAGTACCCCCTCCCCCTCCTCTCTGTTGCACCCTCTTCTCTATTTGCTTGTTCCACTTTTCAAATTCGTCCTTCTTTTGAGATAGTGCATTTTCCAGTGCTCTCCTTGCTTCCTCCTAATAATCAAGGCCTAAAATTTTAATAGATACTAACCATAACTGATACAGGATAATCTCATAAATAAGAGAGGTGTACAAGGAAATATCAAATTGAAATCATTAAAACGACAGAAGAACACATACCTTCTTGCGAGCATCAGAGAAGAAACAAGAGACGCGACCAGTTCTTCGTAGTCTACACTTCTGCTGTAAGAACACCGATCTAGGGTTAGGGTTTCGAAAAAGGGCCACAGACAAGAGTCGGGTCGTACGAGGTGCACACGTGGCCGAGCTCAGTAGCTGCGCCATGACCATTTTTTGAGCCAGACTGAGCTCCGCCTCTGCTACACTGTGACTGTTATACAAAGCAAAAAAAACAATCTACATCTTCCACAAACCTTTTCAATATCCTGGTTTTCATAAATGACAAAATTTCTTATAAAAACTTCTAAAAATATAATATTACATATTTATCCACTCAAATTTCATAATTACATATTTATTCATGTAAAATTTTCATAATTTCATAATTACAAAAGATTTTAAGACTCAGAATTATATTTTAATGAAATAGATGGAAATTTTCCACTGTAAAAAAAAACACAAAAGATTTTATATAAAAGAAAAATATTCCGAAGATATCGAATTTGATACGCAATTGATACGGAATGGATGTTTTCAGTCAATGGACACCTCCAGTAATTTTTTTCACCTTAACAACTGGACAGTTCCATTTTCTTTCCTATTTGAAACTGTTTAATCACGTCATTGTTCCGATTGATTCCTGGTTTCGATCTCTTCTTCTCTGGAAAGCATGTTATATTTGTTATGCATGTTATTTCTGCTGTTATGCATGTTATTTCTGTTGTTATGCATGTCAATTGAAAACGCCAGTATACAAAATATGATTTTTAGGCATGTTATTCTAGTTGTCATGCATGTTAGTTGATTTACTATGCATACTTATTTGGTTATGCATGTTAATTAAAAACGTCAGCATACAAAATATGGTTGTCAGGCATGTTATTCTAGTTGTCATGCATGTTGATTGATTTTACTATGCATACTTAATTTGGTTATGCATGTTAATTGAAAACGTCAGCATACAAAATATGGTTTTCAGTCATGTTATTCTAGTTGTCATGCATGTTAGTTGATTTACTATGCTTACTTATTTGGTTATGCGTGTTAATTGAAAACGTCAGCATACAAAATATGGTTGCCAGACATGTTATTCTAGTTGTCATGCATGTTGATTGATTTTACTATGCATACTTAATTTGGTTATGCATGTTAATTGAAAATGTCAGCATACAAAATATAGTTGCCATGCATGTTGATTGATTTTACTATGCATACTTAATTTGGTTATGCATGTTAATTGAAAATGTCAGCATACAAAATATAGTTGTCATGCATGTTGATTGATTTTACTATGCATACTTATTTTTTGTTATAAGTTGTTATGCATGTTATTCTAGTGTCGTGCATGTTATTCTAGTTGTTATGCTTGTTATTTGATTTATTATGCATACTTACTTATTCTAGTTGTTATGCATGCTAAACTTCATTTTTCTGTTGTTGTGCTTGTTAGTTAATTTACTATGCATACTTATTTGGTTGTTATGCATGTTATTATAGTCGTCATAGTAGTTTTTTTTATGTAATATAGCTTAAACTTAATTTCTTTTGTTATTCATGTTAATTGAAAAACACATGCATACTTATTTAGTTGTTGTTATGCATGTTATATTTGTTATTATGCAAGTTATTTCTGGTGTTATGGATGTTATTCTAGTTTTTGTGCAGCTTAAATTTAATTTTGTTCTTTTATGCATGTTAATCAATTTAATATACATGCTTGCTGTAATAACATGCATAACAACTGAGAAAAAAAATAATATGCATAACAACTGAGAAAATATGAATATGCATCAAAAAATTAATATGCATTACAAATTCGCATATATACGAAATGAAAATCTATCATATATTAACATGCATTACAAATCGTAACTCAAAATAATTAACATGCATTATAAATTATAAATAAATTAATATGCATTACAAATTCGCATATATACGAAATGAAAATCTATCATATATTAACATGCATTACAAATCGTAACTCAAAATAATTAACATGCATTATAAATTATAAATAAATTAATATGCATTACAAATAAATTAATATGCATTACAAATTCGTATATATACGAAATGAAAATCTATCATATATTAACGTGCATTACAAATCGTAACTCAAAACAATTAACATGCATCACAATTATAAATAAATTAATATGCATTACAAATAAATTAATATGCATTACAAATTCGCATATATACGAAATAAAAATCTATCATATATTAACATGCTTTACAAATCGTAACTCAAAACAATTAACATGCATTACAAATTATAAATAAATTAATATGCATTATAATTAAATGAATATGCATTACAAATTAACTGGAGAGAACAGTTTGTAAAAATGGAGAGAATTTTAGGACAAAATGGATGAGCGTATCAATTGCGTATCAAATTGTGTATCACTGTATCAGCTCCCTATATAAAAATATTTTAAAAATTAAATATTACATATTTATCCTTTCAAATTTCATAATTGCACATTTATTCATTTAAAACACACAAAAAATATTATCTAACATAACTGTAAATTAATAAAATTAATATAAATTAACAATTAAATAATAATTACTACTCTAACACAAAAAGAGATAGAAAATTAAAAACGAATCCGATCGAGTCAGATCAAATCAGCTTGGGTCAACAAATTAGTTAGACCACGAATTTTCGGGTCAAGTTCGGAAAGAAGGACGTATAATCCAATCATTCTTTCATAAAATGCGCTCGACAAGATTACAAGCCAAGTCAGAAAATAAATGAAACGAAATCCCCTACGTTGTTTTTTGTGTTCACACTGTGTAATTAATCTAACCGTCTAATTAAAGAATAATGACTTTTCTGAATCAGTAAAATTCGACTGTTCATATTAACTGTAGGCATGTCAAGTCCTATCTAAATATCTAATATAGTGGATTAGTGGTGGACACAAAATTTTCATGAAAAGATCTGAGGTTCAAGTTTCGTTAGAAATTATTTTTGAATAAATTTATTTTTTAATTTGTTTGCAAATGTGTATGTACAGACAATGAATCAAAGAAAAAAAAATACAGGCAGAGTAAGCACAAACGCACAGAGCATTCGATTCCAAAATAAATAGGCTCAACTTAACAAAGCCCAATGTCCCAGAGAATTATACCCATTAGCCAGTGGGCCTAAAACATAAATAAAATATATTTGTTGTGATCCTTTTCCCGAAAGCTCTTTTCACTTTGATCAAATTAATTACTTTTCTTTAAAACCTTTCTCTTCCTCTTTCAGCTCTCTTTACCTGGTGTACGGACATGTCGAGGTCGATCCTATGGCGCGTGACGCCATGGGTTACTGGAAGAATACAGAGAAATCAACGGCTCCTCAGCTCCGTCGTGGCGCAATCCTCTCCGTCACCTGAGGCTCTGGAGCCTGTTCACATGACCGACAACTGCATCCGTGTATGTACACCTCTCTCTCTCTCTCTCTCATTTATTATATACTGAGTTGATTCTGTTTATTGATCAACTGTAGCGAACCATCACAAGTTTTTGTTCTTTCCTAAACAAATAGTTCATGTGGTAGTTCTCATTTTTTTTAAGCGATACCTTAATTACCAGAATTTATCGATTTAGAGTTGGTTGACAAACCCAGCTCGTAATATACCTGGTGATGATTAATAGATCCAAATTGATCCAGAAATGAGATGACCTGTACCTGGTTATACTTAAAATCAGAAAACCCGACTGCCACAAAACAACACTTTAACCCTATCAGTCCGATTTGGTACCTAGGTTGATTTGGAAAAGACTCAACAGTGTATCGTGGTATAATTCATGACGATCCAAGATCCCATACAACCAAACTCAAATGACCTGTACACTAAACAACTTGAAACTGAGGTGAACCATAATTCAATTCCAAGTGACTTGAAACCCAAAAACAACTAAAATTAAAGTAAATTGAACTTATTCGACTTGTCCAATTGCGATTCTAAAGTCCATTTGTAATGAACACTTAAAAATATGGTTTTATCGAGATTTTTTGGTACATGATGCTCACTGAGTTGACTTGTAAATGCACTTTAGAAACTGAAAAAAAAACATAAAGCTTTTTATTTGTATGAAACTATGCAGAGATTGAAGGAGTTGAGTGAAAAACAGGCATGTGCAGAAGAAAAGATGCTTAGGCTTAGTGTTGAAGCTGGTGGTTGTTCTGGATTTCAATATTCCTTTTCTCTTGACCAAAATAAAAATACAGATGACAGGTAATGGCAACTGTCCAGATTTTCATTTTTGCATATACTCCGTGATTATAGTTATTACAATTTAAGTTTCTTCTCATATTTATGATTTTGCCGTCATTATTTCTGGAAATTACTAATCCTACATATACTAAAACATTAAGTTTCATGCTCTGGAAGTTTGTAAAAAATGTATATTTCAAACATCAATTGGAAGAATTGGTACTCCGTCTGTGGCTGTACCAGGAAAATGTCAATTTACCTGGATTTTGGATTCAATTAATATTTCTATGTTTCTTTATTATTCTAGCTGACGTATAAGGTCAGTACTTCTTTCTATTGAGTTAACAAATTAACCTTTTTTGTCTGTGATAATTGTTTCATAGATTATTTGAGAAAGATGGCGTTAAATTGGTGGTAGATAGTGTTTCCTATGACTTTGTGAAAGGTGCCACCATAGACTATGAGGAGGAGCTTATTCGCTCTGCTTTTATGGTTTCTACTTTTACCCCTGCTCATTTATCTCTGGGTTATTTTATATTGACATTCAAATCTCATACTATCAGAACTTCAGACCAACAAACTTAATGTACAGGTACCTATTCTGCATAGTTGTTCCCCTCATGTATTATGGAATCCTTGGTACATTTTAAAGAAATTAAGAGAAGTGTATATTATGTGTTTCTAGATTTCCACTTTTGCAATGGATACGTGATACTTTGAGGTTTTGTGGGATTAGTATTGATGCTGCTCCTAATTCCTCTATTATTCCAATGTTTTTGCTGTTTGTGAAGTAGCACACTGATCCATTTGGTTGATCCCTAGCAGGAGCACCAGACCTGAAATCATTCCTCTTTCTGTCTTCCTTTCTTTTCTTCCTATTTCTTAGGAAGTTATAGCTGGTGTGTGTTGTCAGAGAGATTGATGCCTTTGCTTTCTGTGGCTCTTGTATAGGCTTTATCTCAAACATCCAAAAAGAAACCAAGTAGAACAACATTTAACGAGTAGCGATGCCAGTAGCTTTTCCTGATTACTTAGTGTCCAACACCCTTAACAAGATTAATTAAACTAAACTATAGTTCATATTAACATTGTTTGATTAATCGTAACTTATATGAGAAATTAAGTAGTGTTAGAACTTAATCTATTTGCACATATTACTGATTTCAAAATTTTGGTGGAAATATTTATGCAGGTGGTAGAAAATCCGAGTGCAGTTGGAGGTTGTAGTTGCAAAAGCTCATTCATGGTCAAGTAGTAAACTTGGACATTAGTTTGTATTGTTATGTATATTTTATTATTTTTGGGTACTGTGTGTCACACTGATTAATCTTTGTTATATTGGCCTGAGAATGTATTAATATGTCAGGGCACTATTTTGGAGTACATATTTCTTGGAGGGGATAGTTTCATTTTTGTTTTTATTACAAGATGCCTAATAAGAACACTATGTGCCCTGCAAGAATCTGTTTTTATTATTTGCACGATATCTGTTTACCATTAAAGCTATGAACACGAGCAGTGTGTAAAGCATACAAATACTGGTACTGTCGTACTGGTATAACCTGGTACCAGTAATTTATCTCTTGTAAGTTGCAACCCCACTACTCCGTAGTCAGTATTAGTGGATTTGACCATCAAGCATTCCCTATCTACTTTTGCAAAGATGTAAGAGTATCAAACATGAAATCTGCCATAGTAAACATGTTACCAGTATGCTAATGATACATGTACTCTTTCAGAACATATTCTTGATTTTTAAGAATCTATGTTTACTTGGAAGTAGAACCAAAGTATACTTTCTGGCCGGTGCTGGGATTTACAGTAGGCAGTAGAACCAAACTAAGACCATTTATGTGTATTTCATTGGCATTATTTTGGCACAATACATGTCAAAAATTTGACTTTGCAAATATCTTGTTTGCAACTTTTAGAAGTAAATTCACAGGCGAACTCCAGAAGATTTACTAGCTACAGTTCATGTTTCACGTGAATTCTGACTAACATGATAGGATATGTTGTAATTACAAATGTTGCGTGATTAATACTCGAAACACATTATAGTAATTATAAAAATATTCAACTAGCAATGTTTTGTGGACCAAAAGTTTGTCAATTATGGCATCCCTAGTAGGAAATGGTAAAAGCGAAGGTGTTAATTCACGTTTTGTACAAATATGCTTGGAATTATCGTGTTAAAGTTGAGCAGTTATTTAACATTTTTATTATTTCCATCATCACATTTGAACTGACAAATACATATATTCCTCCAACGAGTTCAAATATTTCATTGTGATACCAGCACTAAATAACAGCAGGTGCAAGCAATGCAATAAACCAAGATGAGTAACTTTTTTGTCGCCAGATTGTAGGAAAAAGTTTAGAATACTTCTGGTAACAAGTGAGTTTTCACTGCTTTAAAGGAAAGAAGGAAGCATCAAAATTCACAAGTACAACTCATGGCTCTGTCAAGTGTCCATCTGACCAGTGCTTATTATGTAACAAAAGAAATAAATCCCCAAAAAAGAGGAAAATGCCTTTCAATCTCCCAAAAATAATCATCAAATGTTGCAAGTAAATCACTCTGACGGTCTTTGACCCAGCACTGGAATATCCTCGTACCTTTTCTGCAAATTATTGAAAAAAAATAGAACATCAAGTCTTCATAGAAACACAGAAAAATAAATAACTATAAATAAATTTCAAAAAGTTGCAGATACATCTCTCCAACAAAAGTACTAATGAATATAGCTAACATCAACAGTAATGGGGGGAAATAAATCTGCCATCTTAGTTTCCAAAAAACTAGTGTAGAAATTATCATCTTATTCCTACCTATTTTGTTATCTATGGAACAAACAATCCTCTTAATCCTACACATTACATATTGTAACACTTAGCTAATTGTTTTGTTGAGCACCATAAGGGACATTAACATATACATGCTTTACGATGATGTTTCTAATACATATTAACCAGGTGACTTACCAACTAAGGATGGTACATGCTAACTAAATGGTATTAAAGTAATCAGCAAATGAGCACCTCTCACCTATCATCACAACCGGATATTTATCTTTTTGACAAAATTGAGTATATATAGTCAGATCAGTAATCCCCATAAAATATATTACTAAATTTCCACACAAGAATAATAATTTTTCTAGCTCAGCTCAAAGCAAGAATCATACAACCAAATTACTAAATGAAACTCGGTCTTATTTCCAATTTCTCTTTTGTTTGACATAGAATATTTTCCATTGTATTTCATTTTGGTCCGGTGACAAACATTTTGTACCACTACGAAGGAATAACATACACTTTGTCAATCAGTCTCCAAGAGGAATGTTTCCCCTTTATCAACAGTATATGACTAAATCACAACCTATCTGTGGTTCATCTATGTTAACTTATTGAGTGCTTTAATAGAAAACAACCTCAATTAACTGACTTCAGATGAAACAGTACAATGAAAAAAACATAATAAGTATCCAAATCTTTCAACAAATAACTTAAACAAGAAATGGTAAAAAAAAGGTGTAGACAACAAATTACCCCAACATTATTGGCCTCCCATAGCTTATGCACTCCATAATCAACTGCCTACAAAATCACAAACAAATTGAACTAAATACTATACATAAAAAATATATAAAAAAACAAAACAAGAATTAAATAGCAGCTCGGAGCCTCTGATGCTACATATCAACATCAAATCTATCATCCCGACAAGATCACCACGAATTACCATCTCACGGTGTAACAATCTATCATGCTAGGTTTAGATCAGCGGATCGGGAAGAAACCCTTAGGGTGTGCTCCAGACGAAGTGAACGAGGGAGAAAGGGAGGGAAGAGAAACGTGAGACGGATCGAAACCTCGCTCCGGAGTTTTCTTGCGGATGATTGGGTGGGAACGAAGGGTAAAAAACTCTCCCGAAGAGCTTGATTTGGTTGAGATTTGTCACCCCCCAAATCGGGGTGTAGAGGAGAGGAAATCCTCAGCTGATCTCAGCTGACAGTGGGCCCATCAACTCCCTTCCCTTCTCTACCGTCCATACTCGGGAGCAAGAGACAAGATTACTCCTTTATATTTTCTCTACCGTCCCTTCAACTTCCTTCCCTTCTCCTACCTTTCCTTTCCTTTCTTTTCACCTTCTAATAAAGAGAAAAGAGAGAGAGAAAAATACACGTACCCGCTCACCAGCAAAAGCACCAGCTATGACGAAGGTGACGTAGACGGAGTTGCGTCGCATCACCACGCGATACAAAGCGTCCCACAAACCCATCTGAAATCGACCTCTCTCTCGCTCTTTTTCCTATTCCTCAGTGTTCGCGATTGGAAGAAATGGCGAAAGAGAAACAAAACACTCTACCAATAAAGGAGGAGAAATTCTTTTGCACCGAGTTTATTTGTTGGAGTAATTCGGATACGGGCTTTAATAGTGGGACCCGTTTGTTGTGAATCGATGTAAAAAAGACCACGTCTTAGGGAAATTATATGTTGTGATATTTGGGCTTAGGCCTGTTATTCCAAATTTTATGAAATCCCAAGGAAGTCTTTAGAGAAGCTTTTTTGTTTTGGATTGGGCTAAATCAATTGGTGGGACGCCAAATCTGTTCAATTTATTTCGGTCAATAAAAGAAAAACAAAAATGTACGTGTGGCTGTGTTTTTGGGTGTGTGCGTGTGTGCGTGTGTGTGTTTGACAGCTTGCAATATAATTTTTGAAGCAAATTCAATTAGAGGAAATATATAGATGAAGTGATTATATCTGCTGGTATATCAAAGTTAAATTGATATATACACTTCCCCCAAAGGGTTCCAAGGAATGAATTTGGTGTTATGCAATCTTTTATATTAAAGTAATTACAAACAAATTGAGCTCAAAGAGAGAAAATTGAAACTGAGTTAACAAAAAGCATAATCAGAACAGTGCATCAATAGCCGAACCGATGGTGTGCAACATTCGATCGAGTTCCATCCATCTTTCAAAATGGTTGATAAATTAAGTCATTAATTAATTAACCAAGTACAAATATACAAGTTATACAACATTACATTAACATCTATTCCCCAACTGGATCAACGTTGCGCTTTGTCGTGCCTCCTCAACCAGTTCCTTACGTGTCGATGCCAGACCAGAAGGCACGTAAGCGACAGTACTAAAAGCGGCACAGTCAGCCCAATCCTGGAGTCTGGTTTCTTGGTCCCACGTGTCAGGTATACAAACCTGGCCACCCATCTCTAACCTTAACCTCCTCAGCATATCTCTTCTCCCGACGGCACCGCCATTGCTCGTCCCTTCTTCTCTTTCCGTAGAACTGTTTCTCTCCATTAGCATCTATTGTGGTGAGATGATATAAAAGAGCAGAGAGAGGAGATCTCTTGGATTAAGAGAGGAGAAGGAGATATTAGTGGGGGAGAGAGAAGAGCACCTATAAGAGAGATATTTTGTATGGTGCAATGAACTACACATAGCTTGTTTGAATTTGTGGTGTGCTTTATTAATGATTCAAATTAAAATGTGTGGTTGCAGAGGATGGAACTTGCCAACTCGCCAACTGGGAAAGAATAGTCAGTTCTAAGTCTCCTGATTTTGACCAGTAGCCAACAGGATAAAAGCATTTGATTCCTTTTTTCTCTCCTTTGTGGAGGGTCCGAATCGGTTACTGCGTGGCATGGTGACGACCTCAGATGAACTGCAAGAACTTGTATTTGTCGGCACAACCTTGAATCATGTGTAGTACGGATCGGAAGGCTCACGTCTCGTCCAGCGCGGTACAATGCAGAGTAGGTGATCTGATACTCTTTGTGGAAGGTAGAAATTTTTTTTATTTTGAATTTGATGGCATCACTTCAGTTTACATGACAGTGACATTGATACATCTCTCTCTTTGTGCCAAGTACAAGCAAATGGTGATTTTTTTCAAAGAAACACGCTCTGTTCATTAAAAGAGGAACTATTCAAAAGCAATCCAGATTGATTCTATTATTATTATTCTTGAGGAACATGTACCACATAACTTCTTTTTGGTGATTATGTACAATACAATTATCAATAGGTTTAAAACTAGTGATAGGTTATGCTTGGGAAAAATGGCCATTGCCCAAGAAGTAGGTGAATTATAGACTTCTGGTAAAAGCATTTGATTTTCCTTCCTTGTAATTTTGTGGATGAAAAGAATTTTTCTTCTACTAGTACTACTATTTTTTTTACCTCCTTACTTTCATCAACAAGAGTTTATTGCTCTTTCACTAGGAACTAGTGGTAGAATTTGATCAGCAAAACATGGCCACTGGGAAAGAGGTAGATGAGCTGTGGAGTTTCGCAATTTTAGTTTATAAAAGTTAATCAATCTCATTTATTTGAGATCCTTTCCAGTTGTTGCAAAATTCAGGAATTAATCAAGAGCAATACAGAACCAGCCAACCATTAACTGAACGAATCACCCAATGGATCTTTGGACATCAATTATATTTGATGAAACTTGTTCTATTGTGCCACTTATTATTTCATTTGTATTTTAATTGGTTCATAATGAGCATGTGATTAGTGCTAAAAACTGGTCTTCATTGCAAGTATTACAAATTCTCTTCTTAATTTATGGAGTATCAATTAGGTTGATTTTCAAGTTCATTAAAAAAATGTAGAAAATTGTATTTTTCAAAATAAAATTCTTATTGTACAAATTTAATAAAATATTATTTTTTAATTAATTGAAGACATGATGATAGATACATTTAGCATGCAAAATTTTAACAAAGACTTGCAAAAAAAATATCATTTTAATTAAAAAAAGCAAAATAGATGAATTATCCCACCAAATATGTTATGAGGAACATTTTGCATATCTAAAAAGATCGAACACAACACATTCATGAAGAATCAACTGCTGAACACTTTGGGTGCTCTTCACGATCATTTAATGTTAATAAACTTTAATCCTCATCACTATCTAAGAAAAAAAAATCTTAACAAACTCAATTTACTTGAGCTTGTATTATCTAATATTATGTAGTTACTAGTAAACATGGAAGAAGGTTGAGGTACTAAGGCAAGAGTCTGATACATAAAGGTTGCCGTGTTGAAATAGGACTTGCTAGACCAAAACAGACCATGATAAGATCAAAGGTTGTCATGCACTAGATTGAATTTGAACCATATTACCCCACGTCTCCACCACACAGCACAAAATAGAACAAGGAAGACTGGAATACCACATCCGAAAAACTCACTATCATCTCACTATTTCGACACATCATATGAAATTACGTTCTAATGCCTGACCTCTTCCTATATTAATTATTGTTGCTCCTTTATTAGATATTGTTGTGTTTTAACTTTCAAACCGCTACAACAACTACGGACCTTTTTTACAAAGTGTTCGAAAAAGATATAAGAAAAATACGGAGTTTATGAACAATAAAATAACTCAACAGATCCGAAATTCAGATAAGCGACCTCTCAATTCTTAAAAGTAAAGCAACAAACTGCGAAGTAATATTTTCCTACAAAACATTAACCCCAAAAATAGCAAGTCAACACATAAGCATATAACATCTACCCAACTAGTGAAAAAAGTGACCATGCCGCGGCCTCGACACCAACAAAAAGGAACTTAGCTTCTAGTTTATTATGTCACAAACAATTACACGCAATAGTTTGAGATATACCAAACAGTTTGAGAAACCTCAGAAGTATAGGTTACAATCCCTAAAGCACGTGTCTGAATCTCCAACCGCACAGCACGCAGCGCTGCAAGGATAGGGCAGCGATGAACTGCAAGGGGGTTGAGATTTGGGAGCACACATCGGGAACACAGTTTGGATGCTTACTGTGTCGTGCAGCACATTCCAACGAGGCAGGTGATCCGAATTCTTAATTAAAGCACAGGATGTACCACGTCACCAGAAGAGGCGAGGAAGGCCCCTGCACACATACAAATTCCCTGATCAATAAAAAAGCAAATGTCAAAAAAATAATCCAACAGATGAGACCGAACTACAAAGCCCCTGCAGTCCTGCACTGGGTCGAGCTCACAATCCGACAGATAAGATTTGGCTCAACAGGCACTGGTGCACAGGATGTGCCACGTTTGTAAGACACTTTCTGGAGGTAAAAATGCTGCTTCGATAAACTAGTAACCTAATTAAAATACATACCTTTCAGTGAAAAGAGCCACAAAGGCACAATGTTTTCCTCTAACGCGATTAGCACCTTAAATCACATGGAAACACCAGTGCATTTTCTCTCAAATTACACGAGCGCAATTTCTCTTTCTTTCTTTTATCCCGAAAACTTGGCAGTGGTTGAATATGAACACCAGTGCAATTTTCTCTCTGCGCTTAGTGCATTGTTTTTTCTGCACCAGCATAATCTCACCCCCCTGTCTATCCGTCTCTTTCCCTCTGCTCCATTTGTTTCTCTCACTCTCTCATCTCATCTTACTGTCTCTTGTTAACCGTCGGGGAACATCAGATGATATTCTGGCAGCCCCGCACGGACCATTTACATGCCTGAACCACTACCAGCCAAAAATGTTATACTGTGAGATGCTGAGCTGGAAGACAGAAAGTGGCACAGGCATGGCCAGGCCCCACTACCGGGGCCGGGCGAATGCATAACTACCTTCTTGCTGCTGTTGTTGCTGTTGCTGTTGTTGTTGTGGCTGTGCCTGTCAAAACAGTAAACCCAGAAGAATAAATGTAAGACAGATTTTGTTTTTTCGAAAAAAGAAAAAGAAAAAAAATGTTACAGATTATCTGCATAAAAGAACCTATGATCTTAAATAAGTTCAAAAAGGAGTTCAAGTGAGAAATCTGTTATAAGTTATAACAAAAACCTTAATTACAATAATAATATCATCCACTTCATCAAATAAAAAATATTTAATTAATATGAAATTTATCCACATTTATGGAAGTAGCTTTTGTCTTAAAGAACAAGGGTGAGAGAGGTTTACTACATGTGAGGACTTCTTTGGTAATTATTAAGGTGTGATTCTCTTGTTAATTGTCACTCATTTTTCAAGCAGGAGCTACAAACTATTTCTAGCAGGTGTAAAAATATAAACACAGTACGAGAAAGTTTCGCAAGGAAAAAACACGGAATTGCATTGAGACCCTTAATATAGTTCAAAACCTCGATATATGATCCACTTCATCCCATTAACCTGTTATCAATTGGCCTTAAAAAAATACTACAGTATCTCCTATATACAGGCATTCACTTGCGCAATATAGTGAAGTCATTATCATTACTTGACATTTTAAAGTCCGGGTTCATTGGTTCAGGGACCAATGTGCATAAAAGGAGTTCATGAGAAAACTGGAAGTATACAGCATCATCTACTCATTCAATGGGTATTTTCTTCGTATAGTATGATTATTTGTTCGAATAATCACAGTGCTTTAAAGGGCAGAAATATTGATCAAGAAAGATCTTCTCACCACCAGAGGCTTACTTTAGTATACAGTAACTAAACAGAAGCTATTTTGGAAGCAACAAGATATGAAATACACTTGTTTAATTCCTCAATAAGGTGATCTCCTTAAACAGGAACTAACAGACTAATCGTAAAACATGGTTGTAAAAATAAAAAGAGAGATACCTGCAAAAAAGATTGGATATGCTCATGAGAGGACACATATGAGACGGGCATTCCAGGTCTACCTGGCATGGAGTACTGTGGAGAGTGGATATACACCGGCGTCCTAACACCTGGGGAACCACCGGCACTAATAGGGCTAGTTGCATTGTATGCATGAGCAATCATGGCTTCATGAGGAGCAGAAGGGTGGTACGGCATGGTAAGCTGCCCAACCTGCTGAGGTGGCGGGAGAGCCACTGACCATGGTCCACCATGCATGCGTGGACACACCGACAGAGCCTAAGTGGTTATAACTTTTAGTGCATAATACTAATCAAAACATCTACACATTTCAATATATATTATACTGAAATCAGTAACTTTAAGTACTCCGAAAGAAGGTCATAGTAGATTACTTTTTAAGAAAATATAATTTCATAAGTATCCCTCTGAAAAGGAGATAATTCACAAGTATCCCAGTAAGTTAACAAGCACCATGCAAGAAATATAAAACCTTTGAAACTACCATATATGCTAAACATTTGCAAATATTTTTCTTCTATCCACCTTGGATTATTAACTTCAGAAAAAAAAATGGCCCATCTTACATGCTCTATCAGCACATATAGATGATATTTACCACTACAGTATTTTTATGGTGGCAATATAGTATAAGCACTTATCTAATATGAAATTATCCTGATTCTGTTGGCACACATGAAATTATAACTTATTGTGCAAGATAATGATAACCTGTTGTTGTGTGTCAATGGAAAGCTGATGAGGGGGGCGAGGAGCTGATCCAAGCTGGGGAAACTCTGTGCTGTAGTTGACAGCTGGCACATAAAGCGGTTGCATAGGGTATGACCCACAATTGAATCCGAAACCAGGATCAAACCTCTTCACGTATCTGTATAACATCAAAAGCCCAAAATATGCATCGGTTCAATCATGGATACAGAACAGACAGATGTTTCCACTGCTATCATTTTGCCTTCAAGTTTGCCAATTAAGTACTATACTGTATCCAACAAGGCAAATAGGTAAAATTGTTGATACAACAATTCGCCAAATCATCACAGACATACCGGTTCTACCAAACATTATAGTATGTCAGGGAAATGCCATACAGAAGTTTCAGACCATGAGTGATAGAGAGAGAATACCTATCATAACTGCGGTCATAGTCGGGATCCTTTCGATCAATATCTCGGTCTCTAAATATTGCAACACGAGCCCCACCGGATCTGCTCCGGGTTATCCCCCCTTCTTTGTCACCCCTATTCCTACTACCACTACCACTACCACTACCATTACCCCCTCTATTCGCAGCTGAATTCAAATTCACGCTCGAACTTGAATTCACAATATTTGCAAGTTCATACGCCTCATCCAAATCTGGCTCAACAAACCCACAATTGTCAAGGCTATCTGGCAATC
This sequence comes from Eleocharis quinqueflora, assembly GCA_964058865.1. NCBI lineage: Eukaryota > Viridiplantae > Streptophyta > Magnoliopsida > Poales > Cyperaceae > Eleocharis > Eleocharis quinqueflora. The sequence goes on from CAXKVX010001107.1 coordinate 22,049, forward strand.
TCGGCTCCTCATGTAGCACGCTGACTGTAACACTACCACTAGAATTAGCATCATTACTACTACTGTTACTAAAAATTCTAGCGCGGGCTCTGTTATACTCTTCTTTTCTCTCCTCCACACTTTTCTGAAAATTCGATCTAGATGAGCTTCCACTCAGGCCAGAGTGTGCATTTCTGTGGTTCCTTGGCTTGATAGCTAGTTTGACCGGTAGAGAACTGGTATCCTCTTGTGGCAGGTTGACAGGTATATCAGCGAGACGAACTGCAGGCAGTCGACAGTCAGTATTGATCTTACGGATTATAATTCGAGACCCAGGACCAGAACCATCAAGTGTTACCGGATCAGGGATTGCAATTGATTGAAGGGAGTAGTGTTGTGCAAGCCGGTGGGCAGCAAGTCGCAGGTAAGAGGTAGGTAGTGCAGTGAACTCAATTTGCATTTGGCTGGGATTGCGTATTAACCTCTCAATGTCTTGTTCCATCCTCAAAACTGTTTAAAAGAAAAAACTTTCGTTACTGTTTGCTCACCAGCTTATCAATCTTATATCACTTTTGCATGTAACAAGAAATCTTATAAAATATAAACAGCCATGCTTGTAGGTAGCTCTGGACGACAACACAGCTTGGTTTATCCTAATGCAGTTTAGTTTAATGCATGAAAGAGGATACAATAAAACTGGGACCTTAACTCTAGTAGAGAACTTTGCAAGTTCAACATGGCAGTAATACCTGTCAAGTACATTCAATATGAAGAAAAATTAGACACATTGCTTACTACCTAACTCTATGCTAATTTTATCAACATGTATAGTATCTAAATAAACAAGACAGTAAACTGAAAATTACAAGGTTGACAAAACAAAAGAAATATTCTTGCAAATAAGCACATTACTTAACAAGATATTTATACATTGTCCTGTCAATTAATGAAAACCTATATACAATAGATCTACTATATACATTCATACAAATAAACACATCACACTGTTGAAAGAAATACTTCCATAGCTCTGCTCACCTAGCATGTCAAATGACATCACTTTTAAATCTAACAAGAAATCTTATGTAATCATGCTTGGTAGGTAGTTTTGCATGAAAAACACAGCTTACACTAACCTAAATGAAGTACATGTCAATGCATGAAAGAGGATACAATAGAACTGTGATCTTATTTCAAGTAAAATATATCCAATTTAAAGAAAAGTTAGCACATTGCCTACTATGTGTAAACCTTTTGCAAATTTCATCATGAGGTATCAAGTATACTAGAAATCTAATATAAACCAAAGAATATACTAAAGAAAGAAACACTTAAAAATAAGCACACTAACTACATAACTAATGCTAAATAGTTATATCACACTGACTAATTTTGAAGGTCACAACAAACTCGTAAGTACGGATAAACCATTAAGCACCAATGCACATTGGAAAATACTTAACTATGCAAAAAAAAAAAAAAAAAACAAGAGTATCTTAAAAAATATATAACAAAATTCACCAGATATTCGCTCGCGAGGTTTCTCCAGCGCCTCCCTTAAGAACTGATCCACCTGAGCTATTGCCTCCTCAGAAGGTGAAACTGGAGACAAACTAGCTGCCCCAGGCGGAGGCGGCGGCGGAGGCGGCGGAGTATCGGAGTCTCGGGAAGGGGAACTGCTCTTTTGGGAGGAGATGAAGAGCCGATTAACGCTCTCCTCCAGATCCGCTGTCTCCCAAGAGTCGGGAGCGGCTTCTTGTTCCTTGTTCTTGTTCTTGGTTTCTTCCATGGTAGAAATGGAGACGAGCAGTAGCTAGGGTTTGATGACGGCGACTGGAGCAGTAACCTTGATCCTAAACCTGAACCTAGATGTAGTTGGGGTAACTTGTTTATGCATTGAAGGTATCGATTTGTTATGCGTGATTAGAGAGGATGAGAAAACCGAAGAAGATTACAGAGTCAATGAATCGTGCGCGACAAGAGGAAGAGGGAAGAGAGAGCAGATGAGAGAAAAAGGAAAACGATAAATTCCAAGTTCGACTGTCCGGATCTAAGACTGAAGAAAATATCGTCTTCTGAAAGTGGGTCCCACTTTCAGTGAACATATCCTACAAGCAAATTGTAGACCTGGTTCAGCTGGTAATTCCTCGTTTTCACAGCTTGACATGACATCGACTCGGTATACGGATATACCGATTTGAAATTCACTAGGATATTTGTTATGGACCCCACGGGTCAGTGTACCGTTCTTCTGCTACGAAGTGGACCTTGTTCCGTTGAATTTGAAACGAATGATGACGTTCTAAATTACGAAACAAATCGCGCCGGAAACCAGAAAAGACTTTTCAATGAAAAAAAAAGAGCACTCATTTGAAGGAGTGTGGAAATATTAGATTATCAAAAGTAAATTTATATTTGAGTTCGAAATATAAGCTTTCAATATTTTTTTATAAGAAGGTTTATTGAATGTTAAATGATCGATTAATGGATTTGGAAAAAGAGTGAACTCTAGATGATTTTTAGATAACTTTTATCACATTGATTACATTTCAATGATTTCATCAACATTCAAAAGAAAAAAATCTAAGTCTAATTCTTAGATTATGGTAAAATTTAGATCATTTATGAGATTGTTGAAAATTAGAAAGGCACAAAAATAAGGCATCTGATATTTGAAATTCAAAAGCATGAATGCGTCTCGAGTTCAGTATAGGACTGCTTGCAACATTTTGATTGAAAAAAAAAAGAAAAGAAAAAAAGATATGTACAATAAATAGGTAAGCCATTCCGTCAACGCCGAAACCTTGCAAATGCTTCAATTAAACATACTGTTGAAGGTTTCTTCTCTCAAATACCATTAAGGGATGGTGGACGTTATGATTCTTCAGTTTACATGGTTTTAACCCCTTTTGATCTGATCTTATGTTTTAATCCAATTAGATTAAGCCTCAATTTCCCTCAGCTCCAGCCTCCGGTTGTCTCAATTTAACCAAAATGGTTTGTAAATTACTTGAGATAATAAAATGAGATCCAGTTCACCCAATTTTGTCTCATTATATCCAGAAGCTTTTGTCTCAACAGTACTGGTCCTACTTTCTACTTTTAGAGAACCGAAGATTTTTTTTCAGATCTAACAACAACAAAAAATGCAGCACAAAATCTGAATTCTGCATTTTCAAAGCTAAAATCAGAGTAAATTGAGGAAAATAAAAATACTATGGACTCTCAGTTCTATCCAACGAACCAGATGAAGGTACTGTCTGGTTACTGTTAAAATAACACAGTTCCGAATCGTGTTAGTCAACGCTCAAGGGCTGAGATTGTGAGTCAATCGGTAACCAACGGCTCAGATCACAAGTTGGAGTACTGTTCAATTATCCCTCAGGATTTATAGATAACAATAAAGGAAAGTGACTCGTTTGTTATGAATTATCAAATTAGTCATAAATCATGGGAAAAAATTGCAAAATAATTTAGTGTATTTGTGCGATTTTTTAAATTTTTTTGCGAAATAACCATGTATATTTCAAAATATGTGTTATTTTGCCTCTCTCTGAAAAAAAATTATAAATCTTGTCTTCCACTCACGAAAATTCTGAATCCGCTTCTGCAAGTCTTTGTATATATTTTTTTTACAACTTGTGAGGACTCTTTAAATTCAGTGACATTATTAATGTTGTAAAAAATGTAAAATACGTATTCAAGATGCATGCGACCTGCATAACGCATATCCTCGTATACAATATACGGTTTAGTATGCAGTTATGCACCCATATACTGCATAGGTAAAGTCCCTATTTGCAATAATGAATCTATGAATCAGTATTCTCTGTAATACTTCACACAGAGTAAAGTAGTAATTAAATGATTCACACAATTTTAAAATTCGTGCGTATAAATTTCGAAATTTTATAAACCATTCGATTTCTACTTCACTTCATTGTTTAGGGGTATGACCCTATGAGTTTAGATTTCACAAAATTAACAAAATTAATGTGTAGTATCTAGACCAGAAATACCCACGAAATGCATTTAAAGCCCACTGAACCCGTTCAACCAGTATTTCATCGGCTTGTTTTTTTTTTTCAAACAAAAGTGAGGTGTCGACGTGTCGTCCACATATTATAAATTAGTTGCTTGTCATCAGAAATTGGTGGGCCCAACCCAGAAAAAGGACCCAAAGTAGTGCGAGTCCGTATCTGCTGTTATTTTGAGGGAATAACGTCTCGTTATTTTGGGTTAACCGTTCGATTTATACGAAACGACATAGATGAATTATACAGAATTCATTGTATTATATAAATTATTTGCAAAATAGAAAATGAACAATTAGATATAGAATATCAACACTATGTTATTCCGAGGGAATAACATCGGATATGAATTCAAGTAGCACTAGTTCTAAAATGTTGTTCAAACTATCGACTACTATTAAGAAAAAGGGACCAACAGCCAACAGGTCCCCTTGTATGAGGCCCCTCCTACTTTCAATGTAATGATGTAATGAGCAGGCACACCATTAACTATTTGTCCATTTGCTGCGAGTCTGCGACAATCTTTTATTTGATCATATTTATTAATTATAACTGATGCAGAGATGAAGATAGTTTTATATATTTCAAGATTACTTTTGCGAGCTTATTAAGTTGCTAATTATCTCTTAAAAGAGAAGCTATTCTAGATCTTAACAGAGTAGTTAGTGCCTTAAAATTACCATTATTATAATTTATAAATAACAGTGAAAGTAAACATCAATCTTTTGTTATTATGCAATGAAAACCTTCATTGAGATAAATATTACATCAGGCGCTTAACATTCTGCATGATCTCCCTTCCTGTCTTTTATTACTATTTTTACTTTTGCTTTTCTTCCTCCTCTTTTTGGATATTTGGTTCACATCAAAATTAGGATTTAACTAAGGTTCTCAGGTGATGTTTGCTTTGTACCTGTGCTGGTAGATACCTAACCCCAAAGATGGTTTGGTACCAAGCAAGCTATCAATGAGTAAATTATTAACCATTTGAACTCATAAAATGTGATGCCTAAACTACACAAGTTGTTGCACAACCAGTAGGAAGCTTTAGAGATGGACAGCTATATATAACAAGTTGAACTTTCAAAACAAGATGAATACAAAGGTGTAATCACAATTATCTCCATGTTGTGTGAAACTCAGATCCAAATTTTTGTACAATTTGTTTCTTACGAAGAATAAAAACCTAATTTTAACCAAGAGCTATACTAAGTTCTAACTAAGACCTACCAAAAATTTCAATGCAATCCAGCTAGCTACCAAGTAATGTCTATTTTTTTCTTCATGTTTTATAAGTACTCAGAAATAAAGGCGAACCGAAGGAACCTTAAATCCGAGATCGGTCAAGAAAGGAATCGCCTCAGGATTCTGGGCTAAGTCCCTGTAAATCATATACTCTGCCGAATAATCATGCAAATCCAATTCTTGCTTTTGGTTCGTGTGGTAATGGTGTCTCGCCTTATCTGATTTTCCAAATCCAAATAAGCTAACTCTATCACAAATCCCCAATGCAACCATCACAGCTTGAAATCCTGAAGAATAATGAAACAATTTCTCATCATGCATCTTTCCCCAATTAGCAAGTAACTGACCCGTTTGGCCAGATTCTTCTGCAAATTTCTTCAAAGAATAGAACTTCACGAGCCTTGCGCACAAGGCATCGAAACTAGGATCCGTAATGAGCAATGGCGCCCGATTTTTGCCATACGTTGAGTTGCACGAGAGGTAGTCGATGAAATGACTGGCCTGACAGAAGTACATCAAAATGGGCACATTTTCGCCATACGGGTGGCAAAAGCACCCGGGCCGTTTTGTACACTGGATTAGGATGTGGGAATTGATGAAAGACAAACCTGTTTTGGATCCTACATGGCATTCGTACCCGGTTATTCTGGCGTTGTTTAATCTAATCACCAAATCATGTCTATCAATTTCTTCACCATGGTTTGAATTCAAGAGGATGCCACTATTTCCAACTACGGCACAAGATGAGTACCTCTTACCAGGTTTTGATATAAAACCGATAGGAAGCTTCGATATTTCTTCGCTTAAATTGTACCTTCTGTTGTAAGACCATAGACGGGTTCTGAGGAGCCTGCGGAGCTCCGGCGTAACACGGACCCGATTTCTATAATCCTTTGGAGAACGGAGTCTGTGGGGCACATGGTCGCTGTCCCAAGGGTCCGACCTCAACCGGGGATGCGTATAAGGCTCATGTCTTCGGATTTGGTCTCTGCTTAGTGGAAGGTTGCCTTCTAACAGGTCTTGGATGCCCTTTTTCATGGATTCTCCACCCGGGTCCGAAGTCGCTAAACGACGGAGCTCAGCTGTGAGGTTTCTATTAGGAGGCGTAGGAGCTAATAAACCGTAGGATTTGTTTCGCCTTGCAACCCAATAGAAGATGTGGTTGGTTGGATGGAAGAAGGTTACGGAGCGTGAGGAGAAGGCGAGAGAGAGGAGAGAGAAAATGGTGAAGAGCAGAGAGAAAGCAAGAGGGATGCGGAGAGATCGTTTCATATTCAGTGGAGAAAGAGAGAGAGAGAAACAGGGATTAGAGAAAGAATGGAGGAGGCGCCATGGTTGATTAGTCAGTGGTGTGAGTGAGGTGGGAAAAACGGCTCGGATTCGTTTTCAAGGGTTGAGTAGAGAAAGACGATTAGATTAGTTAGTTCTGGTTCAAATCTATAGTTGGTGTGCCAAGTGTATACATGATTGTGACGTGATAGATTTGGCCCACACATCAGTGAGGATGGTCGCAAGCTGAGACTTGTCTAAGCGACTAAGCTGTGATTTTCAGTGGAATATGTTTTCTTTCTTCAACTTTGAACTTTCCAAGTAGGCGTCTAGAGGGGTTAGAGGGGTTAGGTTGGGTATGCACAATTAGGGATATGCTATAAGCTCTCGGCCTCCGGTCTGGCTCCTGTAAAGTCTCTGTCAGACTCGGTTCTGACTCGGCTCTTATTAAGATTTTGAAAGGGTCGGGTCTTAGAAGGGCCGGGCCTTATTCCAAAAATACAGGCCCCTATTTACCCGGCCCTTTCAAGCCCCGATCCCGTCCGGCCCTTATCCGGCCCTTTGCAATCCTTATTCACGCCAGCACCTCAAACTCTTATCAAACTCTTTCACAATTAAAAAAAATTAAAAAAATAGATCAAAGCCCTTATTACCCGGCCCTGATCCGACCCTTTGCAACCCCGAGGGCCTGATAGGGGCCGGGCCTTAGAGAGGCCGGACCTATTTCCTTAGAACAAAGCCCTTATTACCATATTAAGCCCTCTTTAGATCCGGCCCTTTCATAGGCCCTTTAGGCCCGGTCCTTGTAAAGTCCGGCCCGGTCCGGCCCTTAAGACTTTCCCTATGCACAATCAAGGTGTATTCGTGATTTTAATTATTGAATAAATGAGTTACATTTGTTTTTCTGATAATTTAATAATTTATTATTTTTCTTTTTTCAACTTTGAACTTTCCAAGTCTAGAGGGGTTAGGGTTGAGTACACCCGTCAATGCACAATCAAGATGTACTCATGGTTTTAATTATGGATAAATAAGTTATATTTTTTCTGATAATTTAATAATTTATTATTTTTTCTCTCCGAATAATTCAATAAAAGAAAAAATATAATTCATTAATCTAATGATTAAAATCATGAATGTACAATCAAATAATGCACTCATCAGTGTACCTACTCCTCGCCCGCATTAATACCGGTTCTATTTAAATGTGGTGAGTAAGTCGATGGCTACGCAGTTGGTGGGCTCCAGCATTTAATGATTTGATTCAATTTCAGGAGAGAAATCAAGTCTATTATGAAAAATGAAAATATTGAATATCAAGTCTGACTGGAGTCCGTCTTTCACTAGTGACTCATTAGGAGAAGAAACATCAAATAATGATTGACAATTATTTTGATCTTTTTAAAATAATGAAAGAAGAACAGATATTTTAATATATTCTGTAATAAAATAATAAAAAACGAACAGTTTATGTACTTTCATAAAATCACATATCATGTATATAATTCCATACTATATAAAAAAAATTATGCTTATATACATTATAAATGAACATATATCAATATTATATAATGCGTCATATGATATTCCATCGAAATTCATCCATTGAAGTGAATAGTTTCAATTTTTATGAAATTTTACTGGTTTCTGAGAAAATATTAATTGACATTTAAATTGTGTGAAAATATCAATTTCAATTTTTAAGAAATTTTACTGGTTTCTGAGAAGTGTCTTTTTTTATTTCGTTACAAGTACTGCTGGTTGATTGTTAATATACAAGTGCCTTTTCCTTATACACGTTCAATATACAGAAAGGTTCTTTCCAAATATTCTGTTATTTACATATCAAAACAGCAGAAACGTGCTTTCCACTGACACGTGGTAGCAGACTAGCAGGACGTTTTGGTAGAACATCAGAACACTTTTTTTTTTTGCATTCATATTAGAAGCAAGCGTTCTTGTCGCCTGATACATGACATGACATTAGCCGACCAATTCTGAAGTTCGCTCAAATAATGAACCTCTTCCCAATGATCGGAAGCCGGTCTACACCTAATTAATCTTTTTATTCGACGAGTATTATTCAATGGAGATTGCTATATTAGATGTGGTGGTGCGTCGTAGATAGATACAAGGGTTAAGAGTCAATATAAACTTTAAAGAGCATGGTTAAAATAATATGCATAGTACACCACATAACGTACTATACGTTCATTTGTATTTAATTTGATCATTAAATTGATATTTAAGTTGCTCAATAAATTCTTCATATCAAAATATTGTAGGAAATAAAATTTCGTGATTTTTAGAGCTTTCTTGCTCTTTTTTAAATATTTTTTAAAAACAGTCCAGAAATGATATTTTTGTAGTATTAAATCTAAACTGTTTTTAAAAAATATTTAAAAAATAGTTAGAAAGCTCTAAAAATCACGAAATTTGATTTCCTACAATATTTTCATATGAAGAATTTATTGAGCAACTTAAATCTCAATTTAATAACTTATATCTATATGTATATATAGTACAAAATGGAGTGTACTATGCATATTATTTTAGTCACGCTTAACTTTAAAATATATATATAAAGTATAAACTGAAAATGTAATAAAAATATATAAATTAAAAAAAATTGGAATCCAGTAACATGGATCCACGTTACCATCCCATTCGATTCCTTTCTTCTCCATACTGTAAGATCTTCTGTAGCTATTACTTCTTTGTAGTGCACAAACTATCATAAGTATTTCAGCCAAGCATATATAGCTGCACGAACAGTAACGAAATTATAAACACAGAAGATCAGCACTAAACATCCAGACTAAATACAGGCTATCAACCTCGTGCTCCAAGTGATTAAAATAAATGATGCTGGTATCAGCAGATCTCTCCAGTACGTTGTGATCTACAGTTCTTCTGTCGTTCAGTTGGAATGGTAAAGGATACATCCAATTTTATAAACAGGAGATGATTAAGACAAAAAAAACAAATAAAATTGCGGAGATAAACGTTTTGTTTTTCTTCGGGAAGATTAGCACTTGCAAAAGCAGAGGTGGCAAAAAAAGCAAACCGAGTTGGGTATTTTGCACGCCGACGATTTACCAACTCGACTTACAGTTGTACGTCGCCTCTACTTCGAATCTGATACACCACATGTGTCACCACGTCAGCATTTTGTAGATCTTATTAAGCAAACATAGGTACACGACAAAAATGCTGCCTACTATAATACAACGCAATACAATACTAAGTAGAGATTAGAGAGTAGTTGCGTTTCTCTTCTCTCCATCTCCACCTTATAAGCGCGTTTCTTCGATTTTGTCGAGCTCCATTGCTGACGAGCGAGAGAGACAGACAAGAGAATACGCACATACAGAGAGAGAGAGAGAGAAGATGGAGAACGGAGGCAATAACAAGGTATCGTCTAAGCGGGAGAAGGTTATCATCGATACAGATCCAGGGATTGGTAATTCTCCTTTTGTTTTTTGCTCAATTTTCATCTTCTTTGAGAATTCATCATCTTGTTCTTTGAATAGTCCTGAATTTGGCTTTTTCTCAGTTGTAGCTTCCAAATTTCACTGTACCGTAACCTCCTTTTGTTGAATTCATTAATTAATTCTGTGGCCCACCTTAAAATATTATAATATCTAACGATGTTAAAATTCTTGGCCAATTGGGGTTCCTGATAGCGTTAAGGATTTTTTTTTTTTTTTTGTAGTAGACGAAAGCCTACTAATTTCATTGATTAGAAAAAGATATTTACAAAAAGAAAATGAAAATACAATTGCCTATGTAAGACGAAAAGGATTTTTTTTATTACAATTGCCAATGTAAGACTTCAATTTTTTTGCATGCATGGTATGGATCAAACTAGAATAGTAACTGAAGTTAGCTAAAGTATCAGTGTCGGGGCATAAAATGCCGAGTTTTCAATCCATTTTTGTTGATTAGATCCTTTGTAAAGCTTATCCCTTGCTGAGGGCAAATCCGTCCTTTCATGATCAACTATTCTGCTACTATCCTTTTTGCAAAGATTCTAAAGTGAATCACTGCAATATACTCTAGCATTGCTTTTCTTTATAAGAACATAGAACTAACGACACCTGTATATTGAAGTTCCACAATGAAATAAAGTTCCTGTCCTAAACTGTAATTCTGAATTACTAACACCTGTCTTTAGATTAAAAGCTGTAATTTTTGCTGAATTAATGCTCAATTCATGCAAATTCGAAAGGATTTCTGTTGGTTAATGAAAAAAGTATTCTAATTACTACATTAGAATTGAATATACATAATTGTTACATATTTGATAACATTGTTTGGGATGTTTCTAGTTCCTTAGGGTGTACAAAAAACTTGTCCTTTGTTAAATTTTTATTTTGCTGAGTACTGAGTAGTACATTATGCTGCTGTATTATATATTTATAATTGTGCATGTACTGATTGCTAACAGATGATAGCATGACAATACTAATGGCATTTCAAGCATCAGAAATAGAAGTAATAGGTCTAACAACTATTTTTGGGAATGCTACTACCAAAGATGCCACGCGCAATGCCCTTCTACTGGTATGCATACCTCCTTAAATTATTTCAACAAACTTGTCATGAAGCGGCAAAACGGTTGGGAGCCAAGCACTAACCACTAATTCACAACTTATAGCATTATGTAGCTTTTTTGTAATTACAATTAATAACAACTCGTATCTATTGGTCTGTCCATGTTTTCGATAGTTAGAGAGGTTTTTGGGCCATATTTCATTCAGTTCTGTACCAAGCTTGAACACTTTCTTTTAAGATCTAGATAAACCATAGGAGAGAAAATGTTGTACTATATTTCGATTTCATAGATTCAAGAGAAACCTCAAAATAATTGGTACATATGGCACTACCCTTTATGCACTTGCAGACTACCCAGTCATGGTTTTAACTTTTTAGTAGTGGAAAATTTGAATTGGCAAATAGTTTAAGCGACTATGTTGAAAATTTATAGGGAATTTTATACACTGTTTACTTTTTATGTAGTTATTTAAGTATAAATAACTAATAGTGATTATTGTTGGATAACTCTGAAAAAGGATAGTGTGAATTAGCTGGACATTCTGAGGTCCCTGTCGCTGAAGGCAATCCGGAGCCCCTAAAGGTAGTTATTTTCCTCCCTTTAGAATATTCCTTTGTTATAATGACCCTTATTTAAAGTTGTCAGGTAATAGCTTTTAGTTGTCTTTTCTTTATCCTCATTTTGTTCAAAAATATTAGTTTTAGAAGTGAATGCCTGAGATGTATACATTGTTCACTGACTTCAACCTTTAAACTTGACTAAAGGTGGAGATTCTGAAAATAGTTCCATAACTTGTATCGATATTTTTTTTACTTCTTGCTCCCAAAGCTTTTTTTGTGGTTTAGTTGTTAGTTTTCAGTTTTGTTATTATTGAGGCCGACTGGATATGCCTAATTATTCCATTGGAGAGTTCCAATGAGCACAATACCCCCCCAACCCAAAAAAGACCCGAAAGTAAAAGAAAGAATGGCAACAGGCAGAGAAAATATAACCCAAGGAGAAATAAAAATACTCCCAACTTTTAGCCTCTCATTTTAAAACAAACTTTTGTTGTGCTTCTGAGAAAGGGAGGAGAGCCAAGAGTAGCAGATTTTGTGCATGGATCTGATGGTCTTGGAAATATATCAATGCCGCCGCCAAATAATAAAAAGATTCATAAAAGTGCATGTGAATTCATGGTGGATATGGTGTCACAGTTCCCGAACGAGGTGTCTATTCTTGCATTGGGTCCTCTTACTAACCTTGCTTTGGTAAGTCAAATTCTTTCTGTTTTTCTTGTAAGTATCAAATACTATTTGTAACATTGCCAGTAATATGTTTAGTATAAGATTAAAAATGTTTTCCATCTCTCTGGAGATAAATAAAAATACAACTATATTTTTTCCTCTCCCTGATTAAAAAGATGCTTGAAGCCCCAAATTTACCTCCTCATTGTAGATGAGAGGAAGAAATGTAACTAAGGCATCCATAAATATTTTGAAGAGCGCAAAGTACATGAGATGTTTTTATGATTAGAGGGGCATATAAGATATTCTCTTTTGTGAAGTTATGTATACTTTGATGTTTCTAGGAGGACTTGGCAATATTCCTAATTTTGATGTTTCTAGTAGAGCATGACATTATTTCTATTTTGTAGGCGATAAAGAGAGACTCAAGTTTTGCAAAGACGGTTAAGAGAGTGGTAATTCTTGGTGGGGCCTTCTTCTGCGCTGGCAATGTTAATCCTGCTGCTGAAGCTAATGTAATTAATTTTTTTTTTACTTTTTCACTTTGTACTTGTAACTTCATTTATATAAGATTTGCATTTTAAATAAATGAATTAAAATTGCAGATTTTTGGTGATCCAGAAGCAGCTGATATTGTTTTCACATCTGGTGCCGAAATTGTTGTTGTTGGCATCAACATCACTACTCAAGTTACCTTTACAGGTTAAGCTTTCCCTACCCCCATAGAAAAGTAGTTTTACTAGCTAATCTCTGAATTTTACTTTAGATCACTATTGCCAATACACATACAAGAGGTTTACTAATTAGCCCAGTTGTCGAGTGGTCACTGGTAACTTCAGACAAGGGTGATAAAAATACAGTACCGTAGCATACTATTTTGACAAACTAATTCGTTGTTATTCAGTATGGTTTCTATAAATGACTTCATTCACTACTACAAGCAGACTATGCTATTCTATCACTTTTGCACTGAATAGCTATAAGATTGCTAATTGTGCCCAGTTGACAACAGTACTTAGTTTTACTAATAGCAGATGATGATCTTTTGGAGATAAGAAACTCAAAAGGAAAATATGCCGAATTCATATGCAAGATGTGCAAATTCTATCGAGATTGGCACGTCAAATCTGATGGCTTCCATGGTACATTCAAATGTTCCGCCAAGTCTTTTACTTTTGTTCTTTCCTTTTGTCAAAAAGTAAGATAACGTGATTTTTATGAAACCAGGGATATTTCTGCATGACCCAGTGAGTTTTGCAGCACTAGTGAGGCCAGATCTGTTCAGATATAAAAAGGGAGTTGTCCGAGTCGAGACTCAGGGTCTCTGTGTGGGCCACACTTTGATGGATCAAGGGTTGAAATTGTAATATTTTGTATCCTTACCTCCTTCTTTTTTCTCCTTAGGCATCTAGAAACGGAAAAGTATCATGTATATGATATCTCTTTTACTCCTTTAAAATGGGGTGCTGTTCCTGTATCCATGTGTCCATTCTCTTACTGATTTCTTCCATACGCTAATCAATCACATCATTTCTCCCTCAATTTTTTTTCTGATAGGTAGATCAATTATATGCTTTGGATTCATAAATTGTAACTTAGTTAAGACTTAAGAGCCATTTATAGGGTCTAAAAATGATTTGATCTCATACATTGTTTATTTTCTGCTGCAGGTGGAACACAGCTAACCCTTGGACGGGTTACGAACCAATTTCAGTAGCATGGACAGTTGACGTACCGGAAGTTCTGGCATTTGTCAAGGGGCTTCTTATGAAACCTTGAAAAAAAGAAGAATCAGTGTTGTCATTGCTGACAAATTTTAAAAAAAAAGTAATGATCCATTTGTGAAAAGAGAATTTCTGTGGGACAGCTTCTAAACAGTATTAGTGAAACCAATAATTTCATTCTGTCATTCGGTGTAATGTTCAGGGATTTCTTTCGATATTAATTCACATAATTCTGCTCATTTGCAGCCTTTTCCATGATATTTACGAGGATCAAAGAAACTATAAATGCCTTATAAATGTTAGAAAATATTTAGAGAAAAATAAACATTTAACTAAAATAAATATTTTCTATAACTATTAAATTGTATGATTATGGAGCTAGCGCCAATGAATGACAACATAGATTCATTAACCTTTTTCTAGTTCCTTGATCAAGTCAATGACCTCCATTTACTCTCATTGTCATTCATTGGCCGGTTACAATATGCATTATAGCTTAAAATTGATATAAATGTTAAAAATTTATTGAGCTTTATACAAAGAAAATATTAATTCCGTGCGATAGATTTAGAGGGAGGGAAAACATTACATTGCAATTTCTTCTTCACCTATTCTCTGCCTAGCTCATGCACGTATTTGCTCAATTACGGCTGTTCGGCCACCTATTTCAATACATTTTCCCAAAAGATTGGTACTGTTTTTGTAGAAAAGAGAGTATTTTTCTAAATCTTATTTAACTATCTTAAAGCCAATATTGATTCAGTTTTTGAATAAAACTCGCAGGGGCGATTCAGGATTTTCCTCAGAGAGTGACAAGATCTATAATTTTTTTCAGGAGACAAAATATGCATATTTTTAAATATACATGATTATTTTGCGAAAAAAATTTGACAATCGTATAAATATACAACGTTGTTTTGCAATTTTTGTTACAGAGCCATCCTGACATACATTGAATCCGACCCTGAAAACTATTGTGTTATTTCGTGTTTATTTGTGAATCGTGTAATATCCAAACGGAGATTAAGCAATAGTAGAATGTGTATTTTGAGTGATTAAAAAGCTTCAACAAGATAGTGACATTTTAAAAGAATTGACGAGTTCAGCTTTTAATATAAAAAAGAACATGCATACGTTCATAAAATTGACTGATGGATTAGGATCGAAAATCTTTGAGATGTGGTGCGCTAAAAGTTTGTTCCACATCGCAATTTTGGTTGCTAATTTGCTAATTATATGTGCCAAATTGTTGGTCACAAATCAGTGTTTCATGTAACATTATGTTTTATTTTTTTAAAATTTGTTTCTTTCTCTTTGAACAAAAGAAATATAAATAGAGAGAAAAGAAGAGAAAAGTTTTTGATATGGGATTTTTTTTTAGAGTTTGACATTGAGATGCAAAGTTCGTAGAAATTTGATATTTGAATGATGGATGTGTCGTATTAATTCTAATAATTAACATTCGAAAGCAATATTTTTTAAGCGACAATATGTGAGGTGTGATTAGGATTGTCAATGGCTAGAGTAAAGCAACAGTATAAGTAATTTTATATTTATACTTGACTAGTTAAAGAAATAATTTTCTTACTCGGATTCATACTTAATAAATTAATAAAAACAATTTTGTTCGTACCAATTTTATTGAGTATGATATGGATCGAGTAAACGACAAAAATAATTTCAATAATAGTCTTAACTTTAATTTAAAAAAGTATACTAAATGTTGTAGGAATGATCTAGTATTATATGTAAACATTAATTATTTTATAATTATTTGGAGTCACTTTCAAAATTTCAAAATATATATTTAAAAAACTCAAAAATAATTTTTTGTTCTCTACTAGATTTTGATATAAATAAATTATTGAACACGATAAATCAAATTTTAAGTGTCAGATAATATTATTAAATTAAGAGCACAAAAGGTCTTTGATGCTCCTGAAAGCACCAACAACTTTAATCGCTTATTTTTCTTACACACATAATTATATGAGCAAAGCTACAGTGTTCTGCGAAGAACAAAAGTTGTTGTGCTTCGCATTCATTTTTGAATTTCTAAGTCTAAACGATCGATTCAAACCGTTGAACGTGATCGCCAAATTGAAATCTCCTTAGAAATTGAATTTTACATTTCTTTTAGATTTTTTTATTTTTTAGATTGATGAAAAATCACTCATATTGGATGGTCAACTATTATTCTATTTATCTAAAAAATGTAAAATTCGGTTTCTAAAGAGATTTCAATTTGGAAATCATGTTTACCGGTTTGAATGATCGTTCGAATTTTTTAAATTTAAAATATAAATGTAAAACGCATGAGTTTTTGTACTTTGCGAAATACCATAACTTTGCTCTAATTATATTGTTAAAAAGTAGGCAAAAACAATTGTTTTCCCGAGAAGTTCTTATCAGTTATCACAAGCACTTTAATTTAATATATGAGCATAGGATAGAGAATGTTTAATATGAATCATCCGATTCGTTTAAGATCGTACAATATAAATTTTGAAACAATTCGAATGGTTAATAATAATATCATATGTCTTATACATAAAATTATCTGTTATGACTTATGAATCATATGTCCTATACATAGAATCATATGTCATGTACTGTACTGTACATAGAATTATCTTATAAGTCCAGTTATCACTTATCAGTTATCACTAATCAAAGGCTGTGATGCTTTGATACGAGCAACGCTTCTCTATCGTACGATATTTCCTTCTAAACAATCCTAGCGACATCGGAATCTCCAATCCGAATCTCAAAGCAATCCGATCATATATAATCCTCCTCTCCTCCGCGCCTTGACCGAAGCCCTAGCTAGAAGCCTAGAACCACCATTTCCCGACCTTCTTCTCTCCTTCCATTTCTCGCTGAAATCCCATACCCCATCAATGGCGCCGACGAAGGTAAGAACCGGACCTCGTAATCCGGATCTCGTACATGGAATCAAGAAGT
Source organism: Eleocharis quinqueflora (assembly GCA_964058865.1). NCBI lineage: Eukaryota > Viridiplantae > Streptophyta > Magnoliopsida > Poales > Cyperaceae > Eleocharis > Eleocharis quinqueflora. The sequence continues at coordinate 39,048 of CAXKVX010001107.1, forward strand.
ACTCTAGGTCGAAAATGTACCACAAGCGTGGTCTCTGGGCAATCAAGGCCAAGAACGGAGGGAAGCTACCTACGCACGAACCAAAACCAGTGGCGACTCAGACGACCGCCGCCGCCGCGCCGGATATGGCACCGAAGTTCTACCCAGCGGATGATGTCAAGAAGGGTCGTGCGAAGCCTAAGAAGAACAACCCAACCAAGCTCAGGTATGGATTTTGATTCAATGTGATATGCATCCATGTACGATCAATTTTGGAGATGTTAAATTGATTTGGTTTTTGGTTTGATAGGGCTAGCATTACACCTGGAACTGTGTTGATCCTTCTGGCCGGGAGGTTTATGGGGAAGAGAGTTGTGTTCCTCAAGCAGCTCCCATCTGGATTGCTTCTCATCACCGGTACACATCATTTTGTTTATTTCTTTACAATTTGTTTATTCAGGGAATACACGCTATAATTCTAGGAATTAGCTGTCTTTGTGGCATCTAGATTAGTTTCCCATCTGAGGGTGAAATGTTGCTTATTTATAATGCTATAATAATAATGTCTCTTTAATTTGAGTTTTGAGTGTATTGTAGTATCGTCTTTATTACTTATTCAATTCCCCGTGACTAGGTGTTCGTAGTTTAAAATCACATCCAAAATTGTTACTAATGATTTATAATCTCCGGCAGTTTTGATAATTGCATTCACAGCATTGTTAATTAGTTTGATGTTTATGGGAATTGGGAATGTGTCTATTTGCATCACTTTACTGTGTTCTAAGACTGCTCTTTACAAATGAGGCAGAAATTATCAGCTTATATATAAGCATTTGTTCTTTACACAGGATTATAATTCTTATAGGGGGTGTTGGTATGTAAGGGTTTAATGTGAATCTTTGGGCATCTTTGTCCAATCAATATTTTTTTTCCTATACTTGTTCAGCATCTTTCATTGGGGAATGGGAATAGGATTACTTGTCCTTGGGAATGATCAAATTCTATACAAATAAAATCTAGTCTCACTCAATTTTTTTCCCATGAAAATTGGGGAGCCTAAAAATTTTTGTCTACCGAACAGGGCCTTAGCAAATTCAATAGGGTTCGGTTATGTACGAAGTAACCTTGTTAATCATAGTTGCGTTGTTGTACCGTGTTAATAACAGGGCCATTCAAGGTGAATGGTGTACCGCTAAAGCGTGTGAACCAGGCTTATGTGATTGCCACATCAACCAAGGTTGACATCTCCTCTGTTGATGTAACCAAGTTTGAGGACAAGTACTTCATGAAGGAGAAGAAGAAGAAGACCAAGAAGACTGAGGGAGAGTTCTTCAAGTCTGATGAGGAGGTTATTCATTTATCCCCTCTTTTGTTCGTCGAGTTAACTATGATGTATACCCTCCACAATATGAGTAGACTATAATCTATTATCCTGTTTTGTGAAATGTGAATGTTTAACTGTAGTATTACATTTTCCGATAGAAGATGCAATGAGGAGTCCATTTTAGTCTTGTCTTTGCATTTTCATTGGGAAAGTGTTATGTATTATAGGATAAATAGTCTCTGTATGGCTTGACCTCCATATAAGCCAACATATCTCAACTCCAGGTTTATCAGACATGATATTATCAAAGTACCTACCTGTGTTTTACTGCATGGTTTTCTCACACAGTTTTCTGGTTAATTGATAATGTAGGAGAAAAGTGTTGTACCTCAACAGAAGAAAGACGACCAGAAAGCAGTTGATACAGCATTGATCAAGGCAATTGAGGCGGTTCCAGACTTGAAAGCATACCTCTCTGCTCGGTTCTCTCTCAGGGATGGCATGAAGCCCCACCAGCTCGTGTTTTAGATAATATTAGATCTGTTGCACTTCTGATAGAGGCAATTTATTCAATTTTGGTTTAGAAGAATTTGTTCCTTCAACTACATTTGGCCAGCCTTTGGTGTTGAAATTGTATTCATCCCCCAGTTTTGTGCTGGTTCTATATATGTTTTTCTCAACCGTAGCTTCATATTTTATCTGGGTTCAGATTCTGTTTAGGCCAAAAGATAGATATTGAGACATTTCTACATTATAATATTTCATTCAATTCAGTTAAAAGGTTTTTTTATAATAAACAAAATTAGTATGATTTAATAGGCCATAGACATAATTTTGAAGACAGTAGTTTAATGCTATAACCTTTTGTTACAAGGCTATTTATATTTTTGGCGCATGCAAGCTTAGATTTGCTATTTTGTTTCTGTTTGCGATGGATCGGTTCAAGAAAAAGGGTATGATTATTGAAGTTCATTTTGCAAAAAAAAAAAAGGAGTACAAATAATGCAATCATGTGACATAGACATGGAATATTAGTACCAGTTCTAGCATTTCATAGTTTATGTAATTTTAAGTTGGATACAATTGCTGGTACCAACCAAACCATTAAAGCAATGTATTTTTTTAATGAAATTATCTGAAATTAATGACAACAGAGTTACAGAGTCAATTGAAGCTGCATTGTTTGACTACGACATTTGAGATGACTTTAATGCAGATCTTTTTCGTTGCGGTTTCGATGTTTTGACTTTTGATTCGCAATAAATACAGTGTTTTTTCATGACTCATGAGCCTAGGATTAGGACTGCACATACTTCAAGCAATGTCATATATATGAAGTCATCGAGGTACCTCATTGATCTAAGCTAGAGCGTAAAATTTATGATCGATGTATGGATATGGTGCTATTTTCAAGACTCAGGTTATCACTACATATCCTCAACAAACTACGTCATCATCATATACTCATATGAATACATATACTTTTTCAAAAGAAGATAAAGGAAAAAGGGAAAAACAGAAAAGTTTTACATGAGTGGCGTCGTTGATCATATAATTAGTTCATGACGGCCGGATTCACGAAAATTTTCAGAGTGGTTCAACATTTCGGTTTCTTTTATTGGGCGGTTGAAAATCATGAATATTTAAAAAAAATTCAAATTATAATTCTATTTTTCAGAATTTTTTTCTAAATATATGATCAATTTTGAAAATTATTTTCAGGATGAATCAGCTGACTCGTCTTGAGCCTTAATAGCTTCGCCACTGGTTCAAGAGAGTATTTATTCAAATTAAAAGTTCAAAGACCAACTTGTTACAAACTAAAAGTTCACAAGCCTCAAGTGACATTACCTAAAAAACAACAACTCACAGTGACAGTACTCAGTGGCGGAGCCACTAAGAGTTAGGATGGGTTAGTTCTGAAAATTTATTTTCAAAATGTACCATACAATTAAAAAAGTTTTTGAAAAATATACTTATAATTTGAAAAATAAAAAAATATACATAATTTTAAACCACCTTAAAAAATTCTAAATTTTGAACCATCATGAAAAAAATTCTGTGTGCATAAATTTTGCGCCTCTCCGCGTTGCCTCCAAATCTACATCATTCACTAAAATCAATGAATGATCTAGATTTAATTGCATAGAAAGATGTGCATGATGAATGATGTAAATTTTGAAGTCACAATAGAGACATACAAAATTGGAGGCATTATATCCCTCCTCTCTTTATAATACGACTTATTCAAATGCCAACATAAGTACATAACCATGATATCAGTCTTATATATTTCATATGTGTGCATGCCGCATGCCGCATGACGCATGGGTGCATGCCGCATGACGCATGGGTGCATGCCGCATGACCTATGAAGCATGTCGCATGCCGCATGACCTATGAAGCATGCCGCATGTCGCATGACCCATGAGGCATGAAGCATAACGTATGACCCAAGCGCATGAGTAATGCATCATGGGTCATGGGTCATGCGACATGTGTCATGGATCATGCGGCATGGGCCATGCGTCATGCGACATGGGTGCATGACGCATTACTCATGCGCTTGGGTCATACGTCATGCTTCATGCCTCATGGGTCATGCGGCATGCGTCATGCACCCATGCCGCATGACGCATGACCCATGCGGCATGATCCATGATCCATGCCGCATGACCCATGACCCATGAGGCATGAAGCATGACGTATGACCCAAGCGCATGACGTATGACACATGTCGCATGACCCATGATGCATGACGCATGACGCATGACCCATGAAGCATGCCGCATGACCCATGCCTCATGCCGCATGCTGCATGTCGCATGCCACATGACTAATTTTGAATAATTTTGGGTGTTTTCCACAGAGTTTGCCAAACTGTTGAGGAAATTTGACATCCAATTGTTTATCTTTGGCTTTTGTTTCCGATAGTTTTGAATTAATTGTCACACATGCCGCAAGACGCCAGACCCAAGATGTCGGACACTTCATGCATGACTCAAGACGCTTGACGCATGACGCAAGACGCTTGACACTTGACGAATGACGCTGCTATTATGCCGCGTGACGCTGGCGGTGATGCAACTACGCAACAATTCCAACTTGACACAATAAAATAGACTTGAATATCTATTTCTACATTACTTCCTACGATAAGAAAACTAATTATGAGTTTATGAAATCTACTAGAACTTAGTTCAACTGAAAATGTCATAGATTTAGATTGCACAAAATAATATGGATTTTATTTTGTCCAATATTCTTATATATATATCCATATGTAGGGGTGCAAACGGATCGGATATTTATCCGGATTCGGATTCGGATTTTAACGGATATCGGATATTCGGATTCGGATATTTCGGATACGGATACAGATACGGATAATTTTTTATCGGATACGGATACAGATGCGGTTTTGAATTTTGAACCGGATACGGATACGGATTCGGATAATTATCCGAATCCGGAACTTTCGGATTTCGGATATTCGGAAAATAAGTCAGCCCAAAATTTTTTTATAGCTAAGTAAATTAATTTTTAATTGTTTTGAATATTTATAATATTAGAAAAATAAATTATAAAGACACTACTCATTACAACATTTTAATTATTCCATTAAATTTATTTTATAATATAATTTAAAATAATTTTATTGTTGAATAATGATATATTAACGATTTTTCATAATGTACTCATTCCATTTAATTATTCGAATTATATCCGTATTTGCATCCATATCCGTTTATTATCCGATTCGTATCCGTATTTGTTTATCATCCGATCCTTATCCGTATCCGGAACTATCCGTATTCGTATCCGTATCCGAAAAATAAAAGCGGATACGGATATGGTAATGCTGTTATCCGATCTGTTTGCGCCCCTATCCATATGATAGTCTAATCTTATTATTACAAATTTTTAAAATATCACACATATGAAATATATAAGATTGATATCATGGTTATGTACTTATGTTGGCCTTTGAATATGTTGTATTATAAAAATTATATAGGCTCAGCAATAGGTTGAAACTTTCCTGGTGAAGTATATTAAAATATCACACATTTGAATATGTTGGCCTTTTAAAATATCACACCTACCAACTAATTATATATGCGCTGCACACCTACATTGTTTTGGAATCAATCAAAGTCGTCAATCTTGTACGAGGAAAAAAAAATCAATCTAAGCGGTTGGAAGAGAGGTAAATGAACGGTGACAATACTTTTCTATCCATTACCTTCATTTCTAATATTTCATATAGGCTAAGAAGTTATTTTTTCACTAAACACCAATAGTATTTCATACAGACATATTAACTAATTCTCATATAGACTGTAGACCGGTTCCAGATAGAATATACTCCAAATATCATTCCAGATATTTCGATGCCTTTCTTCCCAAATCAATAGTGCCTTTCTCCCCAAATCGATCAAATCGATGCGCTGCTTCAGGATGGAAAAAAATGCAAGAGCAGGATAATCGGTTGAAATTGCAACAGAGATTTCTTTCCTTTCTTCCCAAATCGATAGATAAAACCGTTTCGGTGCTTTTTTCCCAAATCGACCAAATCAGTAAGCTGTTTCATGATGGAAAAATTGCAAGAGCAGAATAATCGGGTGAAATTGCGCACATTGCTACCAAATCGTGATACCACGCAACCTTCATTTGGTGAGTTTTTATCTTTTGTTATAAATTATGAGTCAGATATAGAAATGTCAAACAACATACAAATTTGCTGACAAACAGAAAAGGAAAATAATCATGTGAGTCAGCAAAGAAATTGTTTCTCTTTGGGCGCACTTAGGGTCTGTCGGACCATACCTAGCACCACAAATATAGAAGAAACTAATTGCAGTTATAATCTCTGTATAGTTTTTGTTGATACTGTGCACATATCAAATGATATTTCACCATCAAAATTCTAAATATACAAAAATTATAGCGCCTCTTCCAACCAAAATTTCACATTCTCGCTGAAATATTTATTATAAAAACCCATACGAATTAGCTTGCTTTGCACAACCAGCATATTGCAATAAGAAAGTTCAATAATAATTGAAGACTTGGTAATGTTTTCTTGTTATATGCTTTTTTCTATCAATTTATCAATTCTCCTTACAATTTTGTAATCATAAGAGTACTGCTTGTCTGTTTGATAGGAGTTGCTGAAAATTGTTTGTTATTCAAATTGAAGATGGAGAACTTGGCAAGACAAAGAGTGGTAGCAGATGCTGAAAATTGGGTTGATGCTCCTCAAGAGGAAGAACATGAAATTGGTAAATGAGATTCTATTAAAATTCCTTTCTTCTGTTTCATACATAATCTAGTTGCATGAAGTAGATTCTAGAATTCTTGTTGTCTTAAGTACATTAAAATACTAGCAATTATGTGACTGAGCACTCTTCTACTCTTAATTTGATATCATTTTCCTCAATTGACATAGCAACCAATAATGTATTTCTTTGGTACTTATATCCTGCAGGTTAATATGAACCTTCTTAATATGTATTTCTTTGGTACTTATATCCTGCAGGTTATGAGAAGCCCAAAAAGAAAGGTCGTGGTGTGGCAATTAATTCAAAACTAGCGGACAAGAAAGCCAAAGGTAAACAATTGGATGTCAAATTTCCTCAACCGTTTGGGAAAGTCTGTGGAAAACACGCAAAACTATTCAAAGCAGAGGTTACTGTTTGCGTTCGGCAATTTGCACCACTCAAATTTGACGACTGGAAGAAAATACCCAAGGATGATATTCTAGTAATGTGGAGGTTTCTAAAGGTTTGTGCACTAAAACTGAAACCTGTGTCAAGATTTTCTTTTTTTCTGGTTCAAACAAAAGTATTTTATAAGATGTATTGACTTATAACTAAGTGCATTTGTGTATGTTATATTCTATAGGATCGTTTAAATTTATCTGAAGATGATCATGAAAATGCAATGAAACAAGTTCGAAGGCAATACCAGATTCGACTTTTCAATCTGCACAAAGCATATCGTGAGAAGAAGGGACGTCCAAATCATGTCTCACCAGAGGATTGGCAATGGCTAATTCGAAACAAGTGAAATACTAGAAAGTTTAAGGTTAACAACCTAACATTTATAATATCAAATAAATACTGTTTTTAACATTTGTGGCTTGCTGTCTCCTTCATTAATTACTCCATGGCTTTGATTCATAGAATCTTGTCTGGTGCCTACAAATCCTTCATTACTCCATGGCTTTCACTGGTGTTTATTTGCACAATTATTGAAATTATTATTCTTACTTGTATGAAGGGCTGGGTAGGTGAAAATACAATTGGAAACTAGGAATTATAAAATGAGTAATTTATATACCTCATACATGCTAATGAATAAGATTTTTTTTCTCATTGCAGGACATGAGTAATCGAAACAAATTGAACAGAAGCAAGCAAGAAATGAAATCCATTACTGGAACAAAGTCAATAGTCCAGAAAGCATATGAAATGGTAATGTTGATTAATCTCACTTAATGCTTAATGAAAACCAATACTAAAATCTTCTTTGTTTATATTAATATAGAGAGATCCTGAATCTGGAGAGTGGCCTAATGCTATGGATGTCTGGAAGGCAACAAGAATGAAATCTAATGGGACATGGTCAATTCCTAATGGAGAAGAAACATTGGTATAAGTTCATTTCTTATTTTAATTGTCTTTTTTTACTACTTTATTAGAAACTTTTGAACTATTTTTGTACTATATCAAACGTCTCTTTTGTTTATATAGTTTTGTCTATAAACAATATAATTACCTACAATGTATGATAATACATTTTCTTCATTTTATGTAGAAAAATCTTGAAGATATAGGCAACTTATACAAGGAAGAAATTTCTAGTGCTCCTGTACCGCTAGTTGAACATTTTGCGCTTGTTCTGGGCAGAAAAAGAAACCACTCTCGTGGTGTTGGAGTCGGTGCTATCTCAGTTAGTGCTCAAGAGAAGCAACATTTGCAGACACGCCTCATAGCTGAACAAAACAAGGCACAAATTTTACAAGCAGAAGTTGAGAGGCTCATCGAAACCACAAAAAAACAAGATGAAGCTTACACCCAGCTACAAGCCAGTATGGAATCACAACGTGTTGAAATGGAGACAAATGTTAGTTCGTTGAGGGAGCAGATGCCACAAAAAATTCAAGATGAAGTGCAACGACAAATGTCAGTCATTTTTGCAAGTATTGCTTCTGGAAAAACTGCTATAAGCTTGAAGTCAAGCGCACCAGCGGAGGAGTTAGATAAACAAGTAAGTTACATTTCATGTATGTAAAATTGTAGTCCAAATTTTATTGTAAACAAGAGAATGGAACTGATGCCCAACTGGAACCAAAAATAGTATCATGTTCAGGCCCCATAATTCAAAGTAACATGATATGTATACATGTAGTCAATTGGTATCAAATTAAGTGTGAATTAATTTCACTTTGTAATCTGGTACGGTATAAATTTAAGTGTGAATTAATTTCACTTTGTAATTTGGTACATATCAGAGAACAAAAAAGGGTGAAGCAAGAAAAGCTAACTTAAACTATTTCTATTATACATGCAGAGCCAGCCATGATTAGTGAGTTCTTCGTCAACAAATATCATGAAAGTTGTCAAGCGACATTTGAAGAAAAATATAATTAGAGAATGAAGCTATTTCTTATTTGTCTAATTATGATGTTCAATGTAGTTTTAGAATAGAAGTATTTTGTTATTTCTCCAATTATGTTGTTTAATTTAGTTATGCAATTAAATTATATGTAATCGTGATATTGATAATATTTTTGCAATCAATATAGTTTGTTTCCTAAGTTTGTGTTTCATTTGTTATTTATATTATTTCATTCACATTTAATATACTTGTTGTCATAGATTAGAAATATATAGTATTTTGAAAATTAATGTCATTTTCTTCGGCAACACTAACGTTTTGGTAGAACATAAATGTTGTCATTATTAAACTAAATGTTACAATATAATTTTCATCACAACAATAAAGTGTGGTGACATGTTTTTATTGCATTAAAAAATAATTATATTGTTAACATCTTTCACTAATGATAAAAATATTAGTGAATATATTCGTCGTCACAAATTAAAAATGTAATAATGACCCATTTCTTTCTCACAATTAAGAAAAGTTTTTGTTGCGAAAATATTTGTCACAGTTAATTTTCTTTTCTTGCGAACTTTTGTTGTCACTTATATTATGAGTACTAGTGATGAACAGATCAAACTCGTCACTAGTACAATAGTGAGTCGCATAATAGTGACGACCAGTGACGGACAAAATAATTTATCACAAGCCCGGTATTGTGACGAAATTTGACCTTTTAATGACGAATTTGTTCCACACAAAAACTCTTGTTTCTTGTAGTGGTGGCGAGTTGTGAGCCGCTTTTATTTTATTTCCTTAAAAAACAAAGCATGTTTTGACAGTTATTATTCTTTTATTTTTGTGCTCATATGTGAGACATCAGATGATGCCTACAAGAAATCCTTATGCAGGGACAGAGTCAGGATTTTAGTTTGGGAGGTGCGAAGATTTGAATCTGATTTGATCTCATCCGACTCCAACACTCAAAAAGTTCGACAATACTCGATTCAAACTTTGATCGGATCTTGCCTGGTCTGACCCATGACTGTAAGTTATCGTAACTTGACGATTCAAAATCTTACTCGATCTCATCAATTTTATATGCTTATTGTGAAGCATATTTTAAATAGACAATTATATAGCAACATTGATTGTTGTAAAATACTCGTCAGTTTTGTATGTTTAATAATGTGACTCACTAAATGTAGATATTATTTTTCTGATTAGGTGCACATTACTAATGTTTCATTCTAAAAGAGCCATAGGAAATAAATAAAAAATCAATGTTGATTAGCTTTCCTATTTAAATTATAAGGATCATATTGCATATGATATATCGTAATTTTTATAATCTAAATCTAATGTTCTTAATCACTTCGATAATTGAGATCATCTGACTGCTACTTTGACACACCTTAATGTCTCATTCTACAATATGAACTAATTTATTATTTATACTAGATTTTTTTCTTCTAAACAAGTTAAAAACAACACATGAGATTTTTAAACGTGTTTTCATCAAAATCTGAAATCTATACAATTTTATGTTTTTCATACAAATCACATATTTAAGTATTTGCGAAAATTAAAATCTTTTTTTTCACATAAAAAGGTGTATGATGGATCACCACATGATCCACTTTGCTCTTAAATATCATATTGAAACATGTAGCAAAAGAATGCGATAATTTGTTTCGAAGAATCAAATATTTATTATAGTCTTGTCCTACACTGTATTATTTTCGACCGCTCAATTTTTGAAATTGAAGAGCGCTGGTTAGCCTTCAAATTGAAGGATGCTAGATTCTCAATTTTTAAACTATTTTTCACTATTGCGTATATAAATGAACGTTTGAAAAATATTAGAGATGTCTAACACCCTCCAACCTCCCCCTCTCTCCGTCACTGCCCCTATGTCCCTTTATACTTATTTTAATTCTAGAAATTTCCTCCTTTTTATTGGTATAATAAAGAACAAGCCTGCGGCTCCTTGGTGCAATTGTTCGCTCCCTCTTTGTCACATGCAACTCTCTTTCTCTTTTTAGCCTATGGAGAAATCAAAGTGCACCGCTTTATTCTTTCCTTCAATTTTTCTCGCTTTAATCCTTCTTGGTAAGTCCTTTAATTCTCATCCTAAATTAAAACAAGAACAAAAAAAAGATCCATATACTATCTGTTCAATTACTTACTAATTAACATTATCCATGTGTTTTGCAATTTGCATTCGTGCTTAATCAATTGATTAACAGCTGCAAGCACAGCAGATGGAAGTTGTAACCCTAAAAATGGCTCTTACAACAAGCTCTTTGTATTTGGTGATTCATTCGCTGATACCGGCAATCTCGGCAAGCTTGGAAGGGAGTTCACTCATTGTTGGTATGATCCATACGGCATCACCTTCCCCGGTAAACCCACCGGCCGGTTCTCCAATGGACGAGTACTCACCGACTTTGTCGGTATGTTATAATACCCCCTTCCTTGTGGAATTGCTTATTTGCATGTTTACTTGCATGCAAATAGATTTGCTAGTAGTGAACCTTGCGGCTTATGTTTTCTTTTTCTTATTTTGCAATTTGCATTGAACATATTAATTTATTCCCTTAGGCCCCTTATTTTATGTTCTACATATTAATTAGGTGATGTTTTGGAGCAAGTTAGTATCAATGCAAATAGGTGGTACATGCATTTTTTTTAATTAAATTAGAATTCATTTTATTTTATATAAGGACTCCAGGTATACATTTAATACTTTTCAACTGACTCGGTGCTAGACTGAGATTTTTATTAAATTAATATTAAATTTAAGCTTCATCTCGTTGCATGTCATTTGATGTAATGTAATGATTTGTTCAAAGAAAATAGCAACAAGTCTCATCCGCAAAGATTTCAATTCTTCTTTCAAATAAATTAATGCATACTAAAATAAGTTCTTAAAATGAACATCACTTAAACAAATATAGAAAGAAATGTGGCTACTTTAGAAATATCACCTTACATAAAACATGAAGTAAATTCGCTTGCAGCTGCTTTTAATTTTTTTTTTTAATTTCGAAATACCGTGGTAAAGCTATCTATCTTTCGTATTTGTCTTATAAGAAACTTGGTATTTTGTTTCCTCCAGGAATGTGTAGACATTATATATGTAGATGCAGAGTTCGATGCCAATAATTTCTAGTCATAAGAAATTATAACATTTTTATTATATTTATACTCTAAAATGAAATATATAATCCAAATATGAACTAGCTAGCTAGTACTAGTCTTGTTGGTTTACACTAGAGATGTGCGCAGGCAAAATTTTACAACTTCTAAATTTGTAGCTAATTATGGTATGTGATATATATAGAGTAATTAAAGCTAGGGAATTTTTAAGCTTATCAAGATAAAATTTTGAAATATAAAGTTAATCTAGTATAGCATGAAATATAAAGTTATGAAATTTTATATAGATATATATATCTCTCGTAAAAAAGTACAATTTCAGCAATTCAAATTGGAAATATAGATTTTAAATTTTCAAATATAAATGTAATATAGAGGTGGTTCATTTAGTGACGCCGAAAAATTAGTGAGATATATAGGAACCTAATACATAGATGTAATAATCTTGTGCTTCATGAATATATATCCTCATTAAAGACATTGAAATATTTCAATCCAAAAGGAGTAAAGCAGACAATTTCCTACTTCATTTTAACATGCAATCTTACATGATGCTTCACCTTTTTTTGGCATTTATTATGTATCATTTAGTGAACTTACATTTAAAGAAAAAACTCATTAATCTATTGAGAATTTGAGATCAAGATTAGCTGTGATGTAAATGCACCATGCATGGCATGGCATGGCATGGCATCCGCTTTACAATTTCCAGCATTTATGGCTGGCAATAAATAAAGTATCACCGACTTGTAAACACTTAGGTTTAGAATCACTCTTGCCTTTTTAATTAAGTGTTATTTCAATATATAAAAAAAATATCGTTGCTTTATTTGATTCGCTAGAGGTAGATTCGTCGATGACTTCATCTGAAATGCAATTGTATTATTTATTATTTATAATTATGTATATGCTGTAAAAGGTAACTTTTACTTTATGCATGTGCATTACCTACTCTTTTCTTGATCATGACGTGGATTGATTCAGTCTAATTAAATTCTCAAAAGGTTAGTGATTTAATGTTGGAGTTAGTTTGGTTAATTATTTTAATTATCAAACGAGACACGCAATGTTCATCAAGTACACGTTTTGAATAAAGTAAACAAATAATAATATTGTTTATAAGAGCAAAACTATGCTGCTTGCGCATGCATCGTACTTGCACATCTAGACTCTCCGATGCGCATCGAGATTCGTGAAGATTCACGTGCATCGAATCTCGATACACATCGGAGGCAGCGGCGGATACTTGCCCCACCCTGGAAAAAAAATTTACAAAATAATTCAGTGTATTTGTGTGATTTGTCAAATTTTTTTGTGAAATAACCATGTATATTTGAAAACCTATGTTATTGTGCCCTCCCCTGAAAAAAAATTATAAATCTTGTCCTCCCCTGACGAAAATCCTGGATCCGCCCCTGATCGGAGGGTTCAAATGCGTAAGCACGGTACGTGCATGCATATGCACCATAACTTCACCCTTGTTTATAAACTTCTGTCATGGTTAATGCCTTAAATTAATTTGAATATATATGCATGTACATTAGTGATGTGTTAAAAGACTGTACCCCTTAGATGTATCTAAATGAATAATGGCATCTCAAAAGCATATATATAACTACTCCATTCCATACATTACGAGGCTGAAGATATTCTATATTATAATCAAAACATGTCCTTCCATTTTATTTATTAATAATGCATGCAGGCACCCCAACTATATATGTCTCCTCATCTAAAACCGACCATAAATTACTTTGATGAAATCAAGACATATTAAACAAATGTGCACCTTTGCTCTATATTTCTATTTAATTAATTATCTGTATACAAATTAGTCAGCAAGTAACCAGTACGTACGTATATATGCTCTTATTTATTTTTTTCTTTTTTCTTTACTTGTCATGCATGTCAGCTTCTTTCATGGGTATTAGATCACCGGTACCATACAAGATGCGTAGAGCCGGCAATAAGGTATGGCCATATGGTATGAATTTTGCGGTTGGTGGGGCCGGCGTATTTGATACCGGGAACTTCCAGCGAAATCTGAGCGAGCAAATTGATTTGTTCAAGCAACAAATTGAATGCGGTGCATTCTCAGAGTGCGATGTGGAGACGTCAATTGGCTTGGTGGCTGTATCAGGCAATGACTACTCATACGCAGCATCAAGAGAAAATAGTACAAGTGTGAGTTTTGTTTGTATATCTCCTAATTTTTTTTATCTTTTTATACAGTTTATTAACTTAATTGACAGCTTCTGTGTACATTTTTCAGCTCTGGGTTGAGAAAGCCTTGACGAGTCCATGGAATTTTTCAGCTTTTTTACTTGGCTTATTGAATTACATTAATTTTCTATGGTTTTTATGATCTAGTACTTTGGGGAAATTAGTTATAAATTTTCTTTTCCTGTGGGATATTTTAAATCTTACTACTTCCAAAAATATTTATTTCCTTTTGCCAAGAAAACGCATGTAATGACACCACTACAAATAAAATTATTGTTCAGAAAAAAAACTCTGAACCTTGTCTAGCTTACAACAAGTACTGAACAAGTTTAATATAAAAATATAAAAAAAACATTAACACTACTTTTTTGTTTTTCATAGGCGGCATTAGACATGATTCCGGCAGTTGTGAAACAGATGAAGTCGGACATAGAACAAATTCTAAATATCGGCATAGCCAAAGTGATTGTGACGAGCCTCCATCCGCTCGGTTGCACCCCATACTTCACTAGGAACCTCAACTTCACTGACTGTGATGCACTGGCAAACATGGGTTCTCAGGTTCATAACACAGCTCTGAAGCTAGTGCTGAGCCGACTCGACCCGAACCAGTCACGTGTACTTTTGCTTGATCTCAACAATCCCTTCTATGATGTTGTGTTGCAAGGTGAATTTTGACCTTTGGGATGCTTTTGTAGTAGTTAATGTTTATTACAATACAAGCTATTTGACATATTTTTTTCTAATCTATTGTTCATATTATTCTACCTGTTTGGTATGAGCTAACTAAATTTTATTCCAATTTTGTCATATAATTTTGTTCAGTGAAAGGGGCAAAGAAATTTGAGAATTCAAGGAGGCCTTGTTGTGAGAGCCTCACACCAGACAACTACTGTGGGGAAGTTGATGAAAATGGAAATAAGATGTACACTCTTTGTACCAACCCCGATCAGTACTTTTATTGGGATGATGTGCACCCAACTCAGGCAGGTTGGACCGCAGTTGCCGAATCTTTTGAGATGACAATTCGTCGATTTTTGTACCAGTAAAGAAGCCCAAGACCTTTAGTTTTTTTATTTGGTTTGTTCTGCTCATTATTTCTTTATGATAAGCTAGGCTAAACTGAAGAAGGAGATGAGTTGCAATTCTTTGAATCCACAATTGTAGGCTTATCAGTTCATCAATAATGTTTTAATTTATCATAGAGGGAAACGACACTGTTTTTGCTTATTGTTGGATTTATCGGTATTTAACAATTTCATCTAAGTGAGATAATCAATTGAGAAAAGAGAAAAAGAGACCAAGAATGAGAGAGAAGAAGATTTTCATTCGCTAATCCATCAGTTAAGTTGTACAGTTTTAAATGAGTTTTTGTTCATAATTTTCAAAAGACCATTCTATCTATTACAAAATATATTTCTATGTATCAACACCCTTATAATTTTCTATATAACAAATTATTAATAAAGACTGTGATACCAGTATACTTATTCAGTCTTGTTATCAGACCCACGCCCATAGTCACTTCTACAAGTCCTGTATTTGATTGACATGAATATGATTTCAATATTCTTTTTAGTTTTATACTGTACGCAGACAGAAAACTTGTACTGTTAAAGTTACAGAAAAACAGAAAAAGTAAAGGGTTAAAGAACCAAGTTTTTGTTCATGAAGCAAAAAAGCATATCAGGAGAAAAATAAAAACTACAATAATTGATAACAATCACATCAGCAACTCTACAAATCTACAACAACACCCACACATGGACCTGACCTCCATGATACACCAATAGCACAATACAACAACATGGTACATCAAAATTCTAAGACAACCAAATGACATCAAGCAGTATTGACATCATTTGAGGGAGGTGCCACATCCATTTCATCTACATTATCTGTTTCATTTTTATTTTCATCCAACTCATACTCAGATAAAGCATTCATGAATTCACTCAACAATCTCTGTACTTTTCGGTTAGACGCCATTGCAGGGAAAATTGTCTCTCGGAGTAATTTGTGCTTCTCCATTCCCTGTGATGAGTTGGTAATGAAAAAAATCATCAATTTAGCTACTTTTTGTAATTATTTTGGGAGGATGTTAGGTTTTAGTTCACAACATAGAAATATGCTTTAGTAGTTTGACTGTTTGGCTTTATAGTGTATAGCATTATTGGCCAAAAAGTTAGTGTAACTTTTCGTTCCTTCATTATATTAGGTCCATAATGAAACAAGCTCAAATTATGCACAATTTCACAATTTGTACTGAGAATATGGGATTCTTCTGAACTTAAACATATGGGAAACTTTGAAAGTTCTCCAGTACAAAATTAGAAAGTTCAAAAATAATGAAGCCTTACAAGCACAAAAGGGTCCCATGCTGAGTTCTTTGCATTTGCAACTGCAACTAAAGAAGGCCCCAAAAAGCTTTCGCATACCTCCCTCAACCGCAACTCATCAGCCTCTCTGCACAGTTCAATAGAAAAAAGCAAAATAATATGTTTAGTTGCACTCAATTACAGAGCAATTCTTCGGTTTAATAGAATCCAAACTAGGTAAACTGTGATCCAAACAAGGCTCATCATGCTACAAATGTTAAGCCTTTTGAGTTTTCATTCATTTTATTCAATTTATCTTTTGCAAACCATGGATCTGGCCCATGACACACTATAAAATCACACACATGCACAGAAAAACTTCAAAAAATAAAAAAATAAATGAAGCATCCAGAAGACCAGAACCACTGAGATGGAGCCATGAAAATAAAACACAACAAATAATTAATCCTTGGGAGGTGAGAGAGAGAGAGTGAGAGAGAGAATACCTAGTCAAGAAGCGAACATAGGCGAGAAGGCACTGGACGTACTCTTTGGATGACTGTAGTGTAAGGGCAGAAGCCAGCTGTGACTCAAGCTGTGCACAAGTCTGCACCACTTCATCAGCAGCTGACCTGTTATGACAAAGACATTTTTTCTTCACACTAATGTTTGTTAAGCAATCCCATATTAATCAGAAAGAACAAGTAACCCCACGTGCAAGAAAATTTCATGTATACCCAAGCACAAAAAGAAATATATCATATATGCCTCTCCAATATATGGGATAAGAGCTGTAGTCCAACAACAACAAAGCTTTTATTCCCAAATAAATTGGAGTAGGCTAGAAATGAAACCCAATCTGAAATGAAAAATCTTTTTCAGATAAGAGCTGTAGTCCCAATGGCCCTTTTTGTTTCTGATCCATTTGAAATAAACAGGAAGAAAGGTGGCTTTAGTATCTTAAGATAATTCTCCAGATTGTACCAAATGTTCTTATTTGTATTACTGGATTGTTCATGTGATACTCCAATTTTGCATGGTGTACTTTAATTTTTTTATATTTCAGAAGTTTACAAAAAATGCTCCTTCGATAAGAGGGTACCTAAACACAGCACACAACACATCCGTAGAAGAAGTATAGGTGCTCTGTTAAGAAAGAAATGACAGTACTGATAGATTGAGAGGGCATATTATATGAAAAAGAGCTACTAGCAAGGACATACATGTCTAAATAAAGTACACTACATGTCAAATCGGATGAAGCAATTTAAAAAAATTCATACCTAGTCCAAATGTTGCGCTTATTATTATATCTGCCGACATCAGACTGGAGTCTGGCCAGCTCACCACCCTTGGCTGAGCCAAAATTCAAGGACATGGTGAGCTTGGAGGCACAAGAGCTGCTGTCAGCTATTCTCATCCAGCATTTCATTTCCGGGCTGTACAGATATGCATCACGGTTAACTAGTTGTATCAATGGCCAGCCGGATTTTGAGAACTGCGCTGATATAACTTTTACTGTACCTGTCATGCATATCATTAAAAATGAGAAAAAAAGTAATATGTGTGAAGTGTGAACAGGAAGACAGTAACATTTAATTCCTGGCTGCATCTTTTATTGATACTGTGACAATTAATTTTAGTTCTTCCTTGTTCAAAACGTAGAAATTACTCCACACTAAATGGGCCCAACAAAACCCAAATAGTGAAATAACTTGAAAAGAAACAAAAAGTTCGGTCTAACTCAGTGTCTAGGTACCAGTCTGACTATATGTTTGTATATTTCGTTGTTTTCATTTGGGAAGGGATAAGTGGGTCGGGGGAATTTGGTTAACTAAAACAAAAAGGGGCTCTTACCAGAACTTTTAGATGGATCCTGGGTGGAGAGGAGAGAGGCCAAGGAATCTTGGAGTAAACATGACTTGGTGAAGATGTCCCACACATAAATGGCACCCCTCATTGTAACAAGTAGGAGACGCCAAGTCTCGTCACAGTCGATGAAGACAGCAGGAGATCCCACCATTATTGCTGGCAGCATCCTTCTCCCGCATTCTGTGTAAACCTACATCAACAAAATGCGGGAGATCCCACCAGAAAGCAACGAAGAAACATGTTAAAAATATTACATCGAATAGGAAGGTATTTAAATCACAGGCTTTTTGTACAATAAAGAAGGACGTCTTAAACATCACCATTTTATTTTGAAAAGAGAACTATTTAGTTATTTTGGATTTACTTTCTCTTAATAATGCCAACAAGGTAAGCCGACATATATAAGCACAAGTTCACTATGCAACATTCTGATCATATTTTATATTAGATGCATTTAACATCCGATCATATTTCAACCCGATAAGATCATATTTGTAAATCACTATGAAAGTCAGACAATATTTAATATCTGATAATATTTTACACAAGATGGGTGCGATATATCAGCACTAAAGTACCGAATCTCATCAAAACTCCACAGTTAAGCGTGTTTGGGCAGAAGTAATACTAGAATGAGTGACCTTCTGGAAACTCCCTGTATTGCATTCCTTTTAAAAAAGGTCCGCATGTGTTGTTCTCAACATAGCCGGTTCCAAGCCCGGAAAAGAAAGTTGTGATAGACTTGGCGAGCCAACATAAAAAAATTTAGCCACTCCCATGAAAATGAACCCAATAGGCTCTCGTTGAGACGTAACCCTCTTAGCGACGCACTATATCGGAATCCGAGTATGGTATTAAATGTGCAAGAGTCAGGTCGTCACTCCCTTAGTGACACACTACATCGACGCCCGAGTATAATGACAAATGAGCAAGGGTCTTCGTACTTTACTCGACGAGTGTGAGATGTAAGGAAGCTAGTCGAAGATAATAGGATTTGTTTGGGAAATTGGAATGTAGAATCCTTAACGGGTAAGCTATGAGAGTTAGTTAATATTGCAATTATGAGACGTATAAATATCTTATGCGTTCAAGAGACTAAATAGACGGGCTAGGAGGCAAAGGAGGTGGAAAATACTGGTTTTAAGCTATGGTACATCGGAACAAAACGAGACAGGAATGAAGTAGACGTCTTAATTGATCAACTTATTCTTTGGTCGTTGGCGAATTAGTTTTAAACATCGTTAGTGTGCATGCCCCAACAAATCAAAGATATGTACGATAACGTTATGACTAGTGTTAGAGCATGTGTCAGCGAGACTGATGACTTCCCTATTACGATAATACTACATTAAGGATCAGTCCTAAGCCCTTACATTTTTGCCTTAGTGATCGATGAGATGACGAAAGATATACAAGACGATATCCCTTGATGCATGCTCTTTGCGAACGATGTGGTTCTAATTGACGAAAGTAAAGTAGTGATGGATAGAAAATTAGAGTTATGGAGAAATACTTTAGAATAAAAATATTTTAGACTTAGTAAAACTAAGACAAGTATATGAAGTGCGAGTCCAGTAACAATCGATCAGAAGATGAAGATGTAAGTTTAGATAGACAAGTAGTGTCTAGAAGAAACACCTTTCGATATTTGGAATCGATGCTACAAAGTGATGACGAGATTGGTGAAGATGTTAGTCATAGAATAAGAGCGGAATAAATAAAATGACGACATTTCTTCAAAAATAAAATAAAATGACGACAAGCATCTGGCATCCTATGCGACAAGAAGATCCCACAAAGGTTGAAAGATAATTTCTAATTGACGGCGATCAGACCAGTAATATTGTATGAAACAAAATATTAGGCTACTAAAGGACAACACATATAAAAGATGAGTGTGACAGAAATGCGTATGTTATGATGGATATGTGGGCATACAAGCAGGGATCACATTAGAAATGACGATATACGTGACAAGGTCGGAGTTGCACTAATTGAAGAGAAACTTGTTCAACATCGTTTGAGATGGTATGAGCATGTACAACAGAGGCCTTCTGATGAACCGGTACATAGTGGAGTTTTAAGCCGCATCAAAAACACAGAAAGAGGTAGGGTTAACCAAAATTGACATGTGATGAAACTGTAAAAAGAAACTTAAAGGCATGAAATGTCTCCAAAGAATTGGCGCCAGATATGAGTGCATGAAAGTAAGAGATTCACGTACCAGAACCGTAACAAACTAAATTTTAGAAGTAGTGATATAGTTGTACGACTTTAGTCCAAGATTAACAACGTAGAACGCTAGTCTAAATTTATGACTGGTAGAATAATGTATTATTATTATTATTGTTATTACTATACTTCTATTTTTACTAGTATTTTACTATTTACTATATTACTATTATTTATATTGATTTTTCATTTCAGATTGTGTTTTATTTCTAGCCTACTCTAATTTATTTGGAAATAAAGGCTTTGTTGTTGTTGTTGTATCTATTCCATAACTGATATTACCTGCATCAGATTTGCAGAAACTATACTTACCAATTTGACCACAATCCAATCCTTCTTCATCCGACTTGACTTTAATAACTAAATTTAGTAAAAGTCTAAGACTGAATTTCCATCCAGTACAATCCTAGCAGATGTAAATTGCACATTGGTACTCACCTATTTAAGGATATGTATAACTACAATGATACATTACCAAATAAACTGAAAAGACCAATCAATGAACAAAAAAAAATAATAAACTTCATAAAGTATTTAATTATAATTACCTGCAAACTGCCATCATCACAACCCACGGCCCATAAATTTTTGTTTCCAGCCAATGCTGTGACTTTACTCGAGATCCGATCTGACCATAGAAGCTCCGAACCCTTCTTGCAACTGATTTCTGTCTCCTTTCCTAAACTAAGTTTTGCAGCTCCTATCCCCACAACATCACTGACAGACTTGTCAACCAGTTTTGCCACAAGAGACCTCATTTCACCTGGCCCACAGTCTTCATTCTCTTTAATCTCTACGAATAAGCTGCCTGGCACAATTGGAATAGAACTAGTACTAGTACCAGCACCTTTATTTTCCACATTCACCATACCATCATCCCCAGCTGGGCCCTTCTCAATGACCAAGCCCTCCCGGATACAAGCCCTAGCTGTCACACCTGTGCGATGTTCCTTTATTGGTTCACCGACCATTCTCTGATCAAGAGCCGTGAAAGACATACTATTTGTGCTAATGCAGAGACTATTATTTGTAGAATTATTAATATTTTCTTGATTAAGCGGGGCCCCAACTGCTTCTGGAATAATTCTTTTCCTCCCATCAGCGCGTCTGTACTCTCTCTGCTTTACTGGGCTAGACACTCTAGCAGGCTTTGGATCAGTGGTACCAGGCCCAGGCCCGGCCCCAAGCTCACTACCTTCTTTTTCACCCTCTTTCCGTGGTTTTGGAGCCTTCTGAACAGTCGATGCCTGGCAGACAGGTGGAGGCACCTGATTGCTTGCAGTTGTGGTCTTTTGTGGTTTTGTGGAGACAGTTTCCAATATGAGTTGAACACCTGAGTCAGCATAATTTGCTTGGCGGACACCCTTTGCATCCCCATATCGGTTCCGCTTTATCTCGTCAAGCTCAGCATCTGTCAGTCGGTGGCCTAGCTCCTTTACCTCAAAATGGAAGGTTGCCACTGTACCATCTAATGAGCATGCAAAGAGTGTATACCCGTCAGGGCTCCTGTCACCAAACATTAAATTTGACATGATCTACTAGGTAATTAATTTCGGTTACCACAGCATTTTAATGTGACCCATTTGTCATAAATGCTTGTTCTATCTAGGAGTAGTGAAAACAGATACTATAGAACTTCTCCATTTTTTTCACTAAGAGGACAACTAATTAATGTTTAAATGAGGTCTATAAGCATTAATTGGATCCATATGGCAATTCCGTGCCAAAGTATCCCACTCTTGCTGACACACAATAAAAAAACAATTCATAAAGTTTAGGAATCAAATAGATCTAAATAAATAAAAGAACAAATTAACTGTATTAAATTAATACTACCCTGGAAAAAAAGGAGTTAGTTGATATTAAGTACCACTCCTCCATAAAAAAAGTTGCACTATATTAAAACAAAAATGAAAGAACACAAAAAGAGAAAGGAGATAAACAATATATTACCATGCTAAATCAACCACACTCTGTGAGAAGAAATGCTTGGCCACAAATAGCGGCCGTGCACTGGAAGTAGTCCAGACTGTGATGGTCCTATCTTGGCTGCCAATGGCAATCACGTTGTATGGCTGGTGTTCCTTAGCACCTCCGCCCTTCCCAATGCTCCAGACCGTGTGGCTCGTTTTAGCAGACTTGTGGCTGTTGGAGGCGAACTTGCGAAACATTGAGTGGTTGAACTTAACCACAATGACTGGAGCATTGTGCCCAAGAAAATCAAAGGTGGCTGTCCACTCACCCCTCTCTAAAACTGGTGCCGAGTGACGCGGTTTTTGGAAACCATGTGTCGTGGTTATGAAGTGGCCACATGGTGACCAATGCAGTCTCCTGAAAAAAGTTGACCCCACCTGCAAAAAAAGAAAAGAAAAGATAAGTACTGCATTGGTTGTCCACATAACAGTGGCAGGTGTAAAAGTATGTTTATGCAACGGTTTCAGGAGATACTGCCTGAACATCGAAGCACAAGCTACCATTACTGTTTTCTTCTGGTACTGAGATACACTGGTGGAGCTTGAGCGTATTTAAAGAGGGGGCCAACTGGAACCCAAGATATAAAACTTGAGTCTCTAGAAATTTGCAGTCTCTGAGAGAAGGCCATTTTTTAACCGTGATTGAGGCCTTGAGAGAATTACTGAATTAGAAGAGACCTCAAACATAAACTGACCCAAAAAAATATGTACTCAAAATGGATATTTTCATTTTTGAGAGGGGGCCATGGGCCCATGGCCGTGGCCAGAGCTAAGCTCCGCCATAGCTGCGTATGGCTACAGTAATCAGTACAGTTGAAGTAACAAACCACTCTAATTGAATCTAGACATCTTCATATTCCACACACAAAAAGAAAAGTTCTTTCTGGAAATACAAAAATATGTTTACAAACCGTTTTGGACCAGTGGCCGTCTGTGCGATGTTCCATGCTCCAGTCACTGGTTTTCCATATGATGACACACTTGTCGTCAGACTGAGAGGCAATAAACGAGCCAATGGGGTCCCAAGTGACTCCCTTGACAAGGCTGGAGTGGCCTCGCAGCACAGCTGTGCAGATGCCGTTTGTCATATTCCATATGTGAACAGTGTTGTCAAGGCTACCACTTGCCAGCGTCAAGTCATCTGGTGACCAATTCAGATCCACCTACTTTTTGCATCCAAATCACAGAAAAGGATAAAAAAAGGAAAAATATCGTTGAAGATTAAACATTCAAGAGAATACAAATGACTATAAAGTTTATTCACCACAGTCTAACATGGTAAGTGGTGATCTGAAATTTACCTCTGGCCCTCATTCATAATGTATCCAGCACCAATTTAAAAATATGAAATAAAGGGCATTTTTGGTATCTTCAAAACAAAATTCTACTTTACACATTCCTGTACCAGGTAGGGTGTGTATGTAGTGTACCACTATACCAGAACATGCCGAATAATCAATATCAATAGCCTACGTAGTCATTAATTTCCACCTGAAAAATGATAAAGGGGAAAATTTTGCATTCTGGACACAAAATACTGGGGGAACATATATCAGAAATTCAATTATTAACAAAAGATAAGAACAAGAAAGTAAATGAAATTACCACATCAGCAGTATGACCGCGCAGAGTCATGACCACCTTCCAATTTTCTACATCAGGTGGCTCACCACTGCCAAACTCCACAGTGGCCGACCCTGCCTTTCTCTCGTGGATCAAGATCATCTGGTCATCAGAGCCTGAGGCTAGGAATCTCCCATGATGGGCCCACCTGACACAGTTGACTGAGCCAAAGTGGTCTCGCACTGTGGCGAGAAGTCTTTGAGTTGAATTATCGGCTTCTAAGTTCTTTCCAACTGCTTTCATGTTCCATATCCGCACCTTTTTTTAATAAAATGAGTATAATAAAATTGGAACTTTATTGTTATTGACGCTTCTCAACGGGAAGCTAACAACTCTGACCAATGAAGTTGTTAAAAGTTAAAACGCTGGTGCCTACAGCAAATTCTTATCGGCTAAGCAACTTTCCAAATTAAAATGGAATTTGGACTAGTTGTTTCTAAAATGGAAAGAATGTGGAAGTCTAGCCAATTCCCACCTCTGTCAGACCTAGTCAGTTATAACCTATAATCACTACTAAATTGGTATAATTTGCAACCGGGCTCAAATGTTAACGATGCAACTTTTGGCAAGAACAGCTATCCCATAACCCCACATGTAACGTCTTTTCAATACAATTAGGTCAGAGGATAAAGAACTATCAACACTATCTAAGAAATTACACCACTTTCCATTTAAATCTTTACAAATTGCCTTGACAGATTATATTTATATAATTGTATCCTTATTCAAATCTGGCATTTTTTAATTCGGCCTATGTTTTACATAGCCGGTCCCAAACCCGGAAAGGAGGAGGGTTGTGATAGCCTTGGCGAGCCAACGTAAAAATTCAGCCAATCTTATGGAAATGAAATCCAAAATTTCTAGCCTACTCCAACTTGTTTGAGACAAAAGGCTTTGTTGTTGTTGTATTCAAATCTGGCATTTGCAAACCAAAGCTACAATACCGAGTTCGTATGCTAGACTCAAATCAAGAACCCTAAAATTACGAGATGAAAATGTGAAGCATAAATACAGTATGCAGAGGCCCGGAATATAGATTCCTTACTTAAGTTGGGCGTAAATTGTCAAATGTTTTCAAGCTAGTTTCTGTGATAAATTCAAGCCTAATTTAGAAATGGTACCGATTGAGGGTGAAGGGTCAAGTATAAGTGTTATCAACCAAAATTCTGGTACCACCTTCATCATAATTGAAAGGTAACAGCATTGTAAATTAAGCTGTGACACAGTGATAGAATTTAATTGAAGACAAATCAATCACAATTATAATTCTCTTTTGTTCCTTGTTAAACTTAAGCAAGTTTTTTTAGGCTGAAATAAGCATCACTCTGATAAAACTACACCAGAATTCGAACAACACAGCTAAAATTCTTTGAAAGTATCATAAGTTGCTCTCAACACTTGAGCAGCCATGGAATGCTAACAACATACGCCATTTACCAAAAAAAAAAAACCTAGAACCCGAACAATAATTGAGGAATACAAAAGATCAGACCTTTTGGTCACCGCCACCAGTTGCGAATCTGAGAGCACCAGGTTGTATATCAATGGAGAAAATCTGCAAACCATCGTGCCGAATCCAGCTTGGTTTTTCGGTGATCATCTCGTCTCAAAATTCACAAAATTTGAAAACCTCAATGGGGGTTTTTCTCAAGAAAACCCTAGAGAAAGTAACAATCGACAAGAGAATTTACACCAGTTGTGTCAAGTAAAGTGAAAATTATTACTGCATGGTGTAAGCAAACAGTGTTAGGGTTTTGGAAATGAGAAATTTTGGAGAGTAGAACTGGAGGGAAAGAAACTAGGGTAAAAATAAAAATTAAAGAAAAATGGAGAGTTTTCAGGTTATTACGGCGTGACTTAAAAGGGTATTTTGTGAGTTTGTTGTATTTAAAAATAAAAATGTTATTTACTAGCCGTTGGATTTTCAAGTGGATCAATCTCAGTTGTTAGATTTAAGAAGAGGTATGGAAATTATAAGAGGTAGTACCGCGGTTTTGATGCCTGGTTCAGTTCAGGCTTCACACTTCAGAGTTCAGATACCGGGATTTGTTTTATTTTCTTTTGCGAAGAATATTACTATATTAGTACAACAAATTACAAGATACACCTTACAAAATCGCTATATTGCTATTTTCGTATTGATTAACTAAGTATTGTCCTAACTGTAACATCAAAAATAGTTTATTGTTATAAAATGATAAATACATTATTAGCTTCGCATTTTATTTATTCTGAATGTCGTAGATGTCATGATAAATTAAAAGAAAAAAATAGAATATTCCTTGACTATGTATTAGGTTTGGCATCCTTTGACTCAGGAAAATTTTAAAAGTTTCAATTCATTTTACTATGTTTTTGAAAATAATGAAAAATGATCTTAATTTATAAAAATTATGCCCCAAAATTTTTTAAGTAATAAAAATATTATATATAATTAAATATAGAAGAAAAGTTACCTATAATTTTAAAAATGCTATCCTCGCAATTCTAGATGGCGAGTTTATCAATTTTTATGCATTTTTCCAACGATTAAAAAAACGAATCAATCTTAAACTCGTCACTAGCAGTGACGAGTATAGAATGCATTAAATTCACCCGCGCATTAAAGGGTCCGAATCTGCTATTATTTTGGAGTAAAAGGAGGGTCATATTATTCTCTTCTGGACCGTAAGATTAAAAATGGAGGGCCCGATCATTACAGATAAATTGCAGGAGGATCTTTTGATTTTAATCTGACCCGCTCATTATAATTCAAATGTCTGGATCAAAGAGAAAGAAAAGTCGAGGATCTCAATCCCGCATTAAATGCATCAATAATTGGAGTTTTTCCTATTATACTCGCCAGCAGAAGTATAAATCCTACACTCACCAATGCCGCTGGCGAGTTTAGGCTTTACTCGACATCTAGTGTTGCGAGTAAAGACTTAATTTTTCAGATGAAATCTTCTCGTCTCACCGCTTTAATTACGTCGACCTATACTCGCCACTGCTAGTGGCAAGTTTAATATTTATTCGATCTTTTTTAAAACATCGGAAAATTCCAAAAAAGAAAGATAAACTCGTCATCTGGAGTTACGAGGATAGCACTTTTAAAATTGTAAGCAACATTTTTTATATTTAATTATATATAATATTTTCAAATTTTTATTACTTAAAAAAATTTCGGAACTATGCCTCACTTATAACTTTTTGCCCCCATAAATTATAGTTATTTTTACAGCCCAATTAATCTGCTTCAATGCAATAGGCCGCTCTCAACCTCACCTCTTAACCCATATGAGAAATGCATCATCAATTGACACTCCACAGCTATAAAGGTTTCTAATTTTTGGGCTTAACACATTTCCAAAGATACATGTCAACACATTTCCAAAAATATGGTACAATTCACAGCTTGCTCGTTTTGAATGTCAACAGGTGAAGATTTGCTGAAGTTTCAAATTAAAAGTTGCTATGCTGCTGCCAATGAAAGGTCAATAAACTGAAATTTTAAGTTTCTTTCCTAAAATTGTTTCATAAACAATTTATTTAGAAATTACATCACACCTAGCTAATAACGCATCTACAATTGTATTGCTTTGATTTTTATTTTCACATTCACGGTAATGATTGTAAAAATTGTCAAATAAGACCACTAAACAAATCCCAGATTATCATCACCTGAAAGGCTGAAATCTCACTACAACATCAATTTTGCATTATACTTGAGTTTTGCGACATTAACATGACATTAAAAGAACCAGAATAATAAACGATAATTTCTGCGTTTACAAGAAAATAATATATCCATTTTTGTTGTACCAACACCTGGTTTTTATTATAGTAATTCACTTGGAGAGGAATCTGACAACCCCCGAAATGTGAGTTCGGCAAAAGTAGTTGCTCCAGTCTATGATTTTTGGGTCAAAACAGAAAGTTTCGGCATCAGTTGGGTCCTCTTCGATCTCAAGCCTTAGCCTTTGCAAGTTCATGTCATCAAAGCTTCAATTTAGAGATTAAAAAAAATTCTGTTAGCATAGATATCAGCAGATGGAAGTTCATGTGTTACTAAATTCAGTAAAAAATTAAGAAGTGCAGTGTCTGATGCAAAATTGATAGTCGGTACATGATGTCAGATTACTCCCTGCTACTTAGTTTTGAAGTCATTTGATTAGGAGGTGGTACAAGAATAAAAGATGGTAGAAATGCATACCGTCCTTTGAAAAAAGAATATGGGGCATAGAGGTCAACAAGGAGCATAATAAATCGGTACCGGCGACTCAACTCATTGTACCGTTGCGAAAATTGTCCACAAAATAGCAAGTTTATCATGTGTAATGCCTGCAAAAGAGCACCAGATATTAGCGAACCCAACACAAAACAATGAAGAACAAAGAGGACTTACCAATAATTTGATTACATTTAGAGGGCATTGTGCAAATGTTTACCTTCGGCTTCCATGCTATCTCTGTTTCTCAATTTAGATGTTCATATGAATATTAGGATCATTTATGCAAAAAGCCCGAACATTGTAATATTTCCTTATAAGCCCCAACAAAATTTAAAATTGTAATAACAAACAGTGATAAAATGTTTGCTATTTGAAATTTATTAAAACAAATGGTTGTAGTTTACTAATAAAACTTCCAAATATAGTAAGAAACATGCTCTTCTCTTGCTTAAGAATATAAATTTTTACTTAGAAAGAAGAATTGAACCTCCAAAGGTAGCTTGTACCGAAGAGTCATGTAAGTCTTGAAACCACCGACAGTGCTGAAGAAGTGCACTCGTGATAATGCAATTGGTTTGCCATCCTTTCCTACAGGAGGGTTCTCTCTGAAGTACCGGTACCCACATTGTTCAAACGTGCCGAATCGGACGGGGTTTCTCAGAGAAGAACTGACATGGTATATAATCTCAGCATTATGACCAGAATTCATTACCATTGCAGCTATCATGGCGTTCACCACCATGTCTCCTGGTATCTGTATTCATATAAATATTATTTTTCATTTGCTTTGTAAATCAGGTTATCTATAAATGGAAGTGAAGCTTTTTATTGATTTTTTTGGATAGATAAAAAAACTTTTGAAATAGATCAATTAATTAATTAATTAAATGCTGAACTAACCACATCCATAATTTCGTTAAGATCAGCTAGGTAGCATGAAAGGTTTCCTTTCATGTATCCAAGTACAAAGCTATCTATTGTCCTGAAACAGAAACAAGAACAGTAATTTTATTCGGTTCAGCAAATTAATCACAATTTTTAATAATTGCACTAGGAACTAAGTGCTATTTCAACTTTTTAATAGTTGTAACATTTTTGCAATTGCAAAAGAAATGAAGCACCAATTTTATGCAAATAAAACTGAGGAAATTTATGATTTATAAATTTCAAATAGTTCTGAATAAGTGCCCATAAACGAAATAATTAAATGAAGAAATTAAAGAAAAGGTACCGAACGCCTTCAACCCAACCAGGCAAGGGATCCTTGAAACAGCTAGTAATAATAGTAGGTCTTATGATAACAAGAGGTACATCTCCTCTCATGTGGCCTAGTACCATCTCCCCCAGTGCTTTTGTAAATACATATGTATTTGGCCATCCATATTTCCTTGCTCTGTAACAAGCAAAAGTAATTCACATAATTGCATGGTTGCATTAATTGTGCCCCATGGCATACACAGTGCTCACTGCAACTTGTCAGTGTTTGTGCATGCATGTATCATGAAGGTGATTTGAAGTACCAGAAACCATAGTTGATATGCATTTTCTTTTCTGAATTTTTTGGGGCTCTTATCTGGACCCAATTACAAAAATAAATGAAAACAAAAAGAGACAAACGAATATAAATAATTAAATATCATGAAATTGTTGCTTCATGCCAGTTAATAAAAAGTTAGGTCCTATCTTGCAAGAACAAGTCATAACCTCTTGATACCGAGTTCTTTCATGGCGGTTCTCTCTGATTTTTCGCTGCCTTTCAGTGAATCCATCTCAGACAATTGGAGTTCTTTCTTTGTTTCTTCGACCAGTCGGAGTTCCGACTCAATATCTAAGTTCGAGCTTGCATTCAATGTTGTGCCCATTTTAAGGGGTTTCTCTTGAATTAACCCTTCTTGCAATCCAGCTACATAGGCTGTTTATTTAAAAAATAAAAAATAAAAGAAGGTGAAAATGGTTTATTCTGACCAATGTACTGGAAGTATATCTGTTTTTTACTATTTTTTATACTGTTGAAAGTTCTACTAATTTCCAGTATGTTGAAAAGAACTATTTGATACAAAATTGTCTTTTTATATTAGTTCAAATTGTTAAGGTATTCAAAACATACAGAAATATTGATATAAGGGAATACCAGTTGAGACATGAAGAAGCATCTTTAAGTTAACACATTTCTTTGCAAACTCCAGAACATGCTTAGCTCCCAATGTATTGACGTCCAAAGAAACATCGTACCTAATTAACCACTAATTAATTGCATAAGCTGGTATGCTGGATAATGATTGTATTTCTTGAGAAAAACTTATATACATCAAAAGATAGATACATTAGGTATTCTGAGTCATTCGGATCATTCGATTTTGATCTATAGTACGAATCTTGATGTATTAAGAGTCCACTATGACTCGAAGTATCTAGTGTATTTTTCATGTATCAAATTTTTTCCGTATTTGTTTAGTTTTTTAGCAATGTTATTATTTACCTCTCGTAGAAGTTTGTGGTAGCTGCATTGTTAACAATGATGTCAATTTCATTGAATAAATTTTCAGCGTGAGAGCGTTCAATTCCCAAATTTTCAAAAACAACATCTCCAGCAACTGGAGAAATCTTTTGTTCCATAAATTTGTTGAACCCCTTCCCATGTTCTTCTTTCAAAAGATTGAATAACTCCTTTGCTACCACCTATAAAAATCAGAGCAAGTGAAAATGGCAGTTAATTAATACACATAGTTGCATTTTTAAGAACATATAAATTAAATGACAACTAATTGAAATATTTTAAGCTATCAAAACAAATAGTCATTTATTCTTAGAGTAATTATAATGCCCCCAATCCGCGTCTCCTTACATGCCTCTCACTAGAAGACAAACAATCAATACTTTGCTCTGTCCGCTCTGCTCTATCTGCTCTTTCTGCTATGTCATGTCTTTATATTTAGGTCTAAAGTCTTTATATTTAAATTTACAACAAAACTACTGCAAAAATTTTAATATAAAGACTTGCAGCATAATTGGTGCAAAAAATTGCGTCTTTATATTAGAAAAATAAAGTTTATATATTATTGCCTGTAAATCTTTATATTTAAATTTTTCTAAAAAACTGCTACAAAATTTTTAATATAAAGACTTGCGAACGACAGAGCAGACAAAACAATTTTGCTGCAAATTTTAATATAAAGACTTCAGACCTAAATATAAAGACATAAAAAAAAGAAACAGAGCAGACATAACATAGCGGAACTAGAGCGGATAAAGTAGAACATTAATTACTTTTGCCTTCTAGCGAAGGACACGAGAGTGGAGCGGTTAGGGGAACTAATAGCATCACCTTTATTCTTAATATATCATCCCCGTCATTTGATTCAAAAAAATTTGCATCAGAAATTATTAAATAGCACATAATAAATGCAGTCCAGCACCTCTATATATTGTTGGTAAATAAATTATATTAAATAAAAATTCCAAAAGAAATTAAACCTGGAAAGATTTAGGAAATGCTCTATATGGTTTTCATATCAAATGATGTGAATGAATAATTTAAATCGGATATTTTTCAAGGAGTTTTTTATGTTGTTGTTATTATTATTACTACTATTATTATTATATGTATTAGCTGAGAATGAAACAACAGAGAAGGGCATGTATATAATATAATAAAAAAATGCAAATATTCTATTTCAAAATAAAAAATTCAAGGACAGTTTTGGGCCGGACATAATGGCTTTTAAAATATCAGCTCTTTCAAGAAATAATATAATATAAAATATCAGCTCTCTTTGATTAAGAATAAGGCACTAGTGTATCAAATATATATATATATATATATATATGAAAAAACACAGAGGGAGACATTAAATTCTGCATGTGCACCATTACTGACCGCAGAGTGAATAATATTATGTCATTTATATTAAATCCGCCGTAAATAATGGCAGATATAAATCTCCGAATATTACTCCAAACTGGCCTTCCAAAAGTAAATATATATCATCAACAACAAAAAAAAAAATTCAAGTGGAGCCAGTTCACAAAGTTA
This sequence comes from Eleocharis quinqueflora, assembly GCA_964058865.1. Taxonomy (NCBI): domain Eukaryota; kingdom Viridiplantae; phylum Streptophyta; class Magnoliopsida; order Poales; family Cyperaceae; genus Eleocharis; species Eleocharis quinqueflora. The sequence goes on from CAXKVX010001107.1 coordinate 71,608, forward strand.
AAAAATTACTCTTCAACCATTAGGTGAAATAAGTGATCAGTTGCTAACATATCATTTGTCATTAAAAATTTTGCGGTGATAAAGAATAATATAATATAAAATTACATGTATCTAGAGGTAAAATTTCAGAATATATACTTCTATGCTGTACATGTTACATATTTCTCTGGGGACCAGTGACAAGATTAAATATATACCAATGCATGACAGAGCCACCTACAACCAGAAGATCAGTTGCATTCTCTAACTTTTTTTAAAAAATAATTATACATTTAATTTTTTTTTGTAAAATTATATTTATAATATATTTTTTTAAAATATGCATAATTTCAAACTTCTGAAAAAAAATCATAAATTGTGAATTCATCTGCACGAAAATTCTGAATTAGTTCCCGAATTCCGAATGCAGTGCATCTAAAATAAAGTAGTGAGATGTGACTTTTTGTGTACAATTAGCATCTGGTACGTGTGAATGCATGGCGTATTAATTGAGACCTGACCTAATATTATATTATATGAAGGGTTTAAATAAATACCGCTGGAAATCTCAACAACCAAATCTGTGGTCTGTAGATATAGTAAAGACGCATTAATAGTTATCCCTTGTTCCATAGATATTTTTCTTTGTTGGTACCAAAACCTGACAATCATAATTACAGAAACAGTTGGGAATATGTCATTCCCTAACTAATTAAGATCTACTATTCTACTGTATGCCTAGTTAAGTTGTACTGCGTTTTATGATTAAAAATGATACCCAGCTTTATATATATATATATATATATATATATACACTCCTCAAAGTAAAAAAATTCTTAATTTAATTGCTACCAATAAAAATAAATTTACATTTAACAAATTAGGTCACTCAAAATTAATTAAAAAATTGTTGCTCATTGAACTTGATAAAATACTACAAAATGTATGATTAGTGAATTTTATTTACTGGTTTCCTTGTATCCAAGTTTTTTTATCATTCATTGTCGTCACTTTGAATTCAATTTAGAGAAGAACTATAAGGATTTTTTTTTGTGCAGAAAATGTAGCAGATCGTGTCATAAATTTATATTTTATCACATTGAAATGCCAAAAAAATGTGTAATTTTGTAAGACATAAGCAGACGAATTCTACAAAGAAAATTTCTTAAATAATTTGCTCCTAATTTTATACCTTTTAAGTCCCCCAGTAGAAGCAGGTAGTCTCATAATTTTGTGATTTTATCAAATTGGAAAATAAAACCAAACTTATGATTATGGGAATCATATATAATCTCGATAATTGAAATGCAAAAGAAAATTGATGAATTATTATAATTAATTTGTGTATCATTTCAATTACAAAATATTACAATTTACAACTAATGACCTGATTTAATTAATATAAATTCAAGTACATAATTGCTTTTTATGGCAAACATATTTTTCTTGAATATTATTATATTATATTCATTAAGTAAGTACAGACACTTTTGCCAAGCAATAAGAGAAAAACATGTAAAAAGCAAAAGTAGAGGACAGAAATATGTTGTATTTAACAAGAATTAATAATAAAAGTTACATATTATTTAAAAAAATATGCATTAATTTAATAATATGTGGTCCTAGCTAGTGATTATAAACAAGACACAATTATTACTTATTATTTTAAAAATATACTGATTTGACAATATTACAAGTGTAGTAACATGCATTCTTATAGATTCATGTGAATCAATAAATGCATCATTATCAGCTATATATGTGTGTGTGTGTGTGTGTGTGTGTGTGTGTGTGAGTGTGTCTAAGAAATTGTAGATAGTGATTTTGTTACCGTGGATTCTCCTGTACATTGCATATATAATTCAATTTTCAGCTAGCTAATTTTTAAAATTAATTTAAAAAAAGTTAAATGCACAAGCTAGCCAACGAACCAGAGTATGTAGTAATCGAATCTATATCGTTATACCTTATTTAGATTTATTCTTCATTAACCTTGTATGTATGGATATAGTAGATTTCTTTTTTCTAGATGTGTGTGTACATGTGTGTAAATAACTAAATATACATATATACAAATACATATTTGGTGCTGCATTTATATATCAGATATATATGATCCAATAAGTAGGGACAATTAATATTGACAGAGACCTCTCAAAAGTTAATTTTTTATTGTAACATTTTATATATATATATATATATATATATATATATATATATATATATATATAAGTTGTATTAATTAATTTCTTATCTGTAAGTTTCTTTTTAAAAGCACTAAACTTTGTGAAGGCATCTTTTTTCACAAAATCCAATTTAATTTGTTGGAAACTTCCTAACAAAAAAGAAGTGGCTAATATTTATGTCGATCGTTGTTTGGGAAAATACATCGTGTCACTCTCATCATGTCAAATTTGGTTTCAAACAGGGAACAAAAAAACATATAAAAAATGCATCTCATGGTAATAAAAATGACTTAAATATACTGTTGGTATGTTTGTTTACCTAAAAGAAAAATATGAAAAATGCTTTTCATGATAATATTAATAATTGGAATATATTGTTGGTATGTTTGTTTACCTAAACACAACCTACTTAAACTAATTAATACAAAACTAAAAATGTTACATTTTTTTGCTTTTACCAACTTCATCTAATGCACATATATATATACATGCACACATATATCTTCCATGCAAAAAGAGAAAATTTCTGCATACTATGCTATGGTTAAAGGTTGGAAAAATAGTTTATTTTTGTACTATATATATTTCATATATTAAAAATTTAAATGATATCAAACCTCGGATTGCACACGTTGCTTCGCTGAATCGGCATCTTTTGCCCTTACTAAAAGGAAAATCTTCTTTACTTCTGGTTCAACCCTTAGAATTTTCTCCACCAAAACTACATTTTAATTAATCACAGAAAAAAGTAGAAATTTTAGGATGTATCTTTAAATAAAGAGCTACAATTTTGCATCTAAGATCAGTGTACTCACTTCAAGGCAGTTAAAATTCTAAGAGCAACCAAAAAATGAAAAAAGATACAAGTAAAATTGTAATAGTTACATGTATATAGGTCTTGCCCTTTTATTTATATTTTTTTGTCCCTCTCAAAAGATTCATTAGTGCATATATATAAGCAGTAGCGGAGCCACGTTGAGTCAGGAGAGGTCAGTTGAACCCTCAGATTTTTTTTCTTCAAAATTTATCATACAATTGATAATATTTTCTAAAAAATATGCTTATAATTTGAAAAAGATTTAAAAATATGCATCATTTTAAATCCTTCTAAAAAATTCCTAAATTTAGAACACCTCTGATAAAAATGTTAGATCTGCCCCCCCAGTATGTATAAGCATATTTAATGAGCATGGCTAAAATAATATGCATAGTACACCACATTTTGTACTATGCATATAGATATAGGTCATTAAATTGAGATTTAAGTTGCTCAATAAATTCTTCATATGAAAATATTGTAGGAAATCAAATTTCGTGATTTTTAGATCTTTCTAGCTATTTTTTAAATATTTTTTAAAAACAGTTCAGATTTGATACTACAAAAGTGTCATTCTGGGCTGTTTTTAAAAAATATTTAAAAAATAGCAAGAAAGCTCTAAAAATCACAAAATTTTATTTCCTACAATATTTTGATATGAAGAATTTATTGAGCAACTGAAATATCAATTTAATGACCAAATTAAATACAAATGGACGCATGGTACGTTATGTGGTGTACTATGCATATTATTTTAGCCATGCTCATATTTAATTTGTACCTTTCAGGAATTAAAACTAGACAGTCATCTTTAACTTTCTTTATTTCATTTTGAACCCAAAGAAGTTATCCATACTTTGCTGAGTTGCTGTTGTTTTTTTATTATTTATTTTTTTAATGGAAATAATGTCCCGTCCTTTTTTGTTTTTTAATGGAAATATACATGGACCCTGTCATGTTACATAAGAAAAGACAATGAAATGAATGCATAAGAGAACAAAGCTAGAACAATGAAACATGAAGCATCATGAGGAGATAACGGAGCAGTATATTGTTGATCGATATTTTCCATTTTTCCTTTCCTTTCTTGTTCTTTTTTTTTTTTTGTGAGTTGAATATGAACCAGAACTACCAAAAGTTTTGAAATGCTACATTGCTTCCTTTGGTATATATTGTTTTCATCATTTTTTAAGGCACACATATGCATAATGCATATATACGTATATGTATATGCATGTAAACATATACGTGTTGAATTACAGAAAAATATTTTGCATGCATGCATGACACAACAAAGAAAACTGAAATTTCAAAAAGAAAAAAAAGTTATCCATACAATAAACTATATATTGTGGCTTTATGTATAAGCTAGCTAGCAATGATCATATGTATTCATGTAAATTATATATATATAAACACATACTCTTGCCAAGAAAACCAGTTGAGCCAGTGATGAGAATACTCTTCCCTTTGAAATAACCTGCTATTTTACTTCCTTCCATCAGTCTATATTCGTACTGCAGAGATGGAAATAGAGAAGAGAGAGAGAGAGAGAGAGAGAGAGAGAGAGAGAGAGAAGAGATAGAGAAACAGAGAAAGAGAGGGTTGTGTTTTTAGAGCCTTTGAGGAATATTAAAATAGATGGAGCGGTTGGAATGGATATTTATAGAAGTTGCAAATGAGAATATACACCACAAATTCTTATAATTAAAGGTTAGAATAGATGAAAGAAGGATTTTGAGTGCACGAAATCGATCAAAATGTTTACCTTTTTAATTATACTCTTAAAATTACAAGTATGAATGCTAAGTGTTCTTGGCAGCCACATGATCACCAGTTCACCACCAAAATGCCAACATATATATATGCCATTAATTCATCATCAAATATACTTTTACTTTTGTGAACCAATGATATAATTTACATTAACTTGTATGAATTACCAAAATGCCAAGTATTTTTTAATCAAGATATTTTCAACTATAGTAAATAGTTGAAAATAGAATTTACCAGGCTTGATCTTTAAAATAGAAGATTTTACTGGATTGAATTCTTGTGTCAGAGTGTATGACCAAAACGGTAATTTGAATACTCCACATTAAATGTGGTGTATTTCGTCTCTTTTCATCAAAGGCAAAATGTAGAAATTAAAAGGAGGATGACAAGGGAAAAATAACCAAGAATATATGTTTTTTTATCGTCTTAATTGACACGCTTATTGAAATAAAATGTAAATGCCTAATTAAACAGTTATATGACTTCTGTCAGTGTATCATTGTTAGTTGTTACAGAACGCTTGCAATGGAGATAGCCATTTTCTTTAAAATGGAGTTGAACATAATCCAAGTTGGAGATTGGAAATTTTTCATAGAGGGTCAAGAACAAACTTTTTAAAAGATATGACCAAAAGTACTCTAAAAATTTCACAGAAGGTCAAGAACGTAAGTATTACTTCTGTCTCTATATTTTTTTCAATTTTCTTCTCAACTTTCGTGCATTTTTCTTAAAGTTGCAGTACAAATTTTACACTTTAGGAGGCAATTATATATTAATTGTGCTCCTAAAAAAGCTTAAAAACGGAAGTATTATTTGCGTCATTAGTCTTATGTGATATTTTTAGAGAGCAGTGATGCTATCAGTAAAAAAAATTCTTTGATTCTTTATGCAAAAATTCTTTGGAGATGTTGAATGCTTACCCAACAATTAATGTGCAGTGGCCCATATTGCCACCTTAAGGGAATAAAAAAGAATAAAAAAATGTGTTCACAGTCAACAGGGCTTCTTAATTTAGTTCAAAAGTAGACACCTCCAGTGATATATTACTAGTCATTAGTCAATTCTACTGCATGTGAAATTTTATGCATGGTTTAATTAATTAAGGAGCTTAGTTATATCCACTTTCATGGGAAATTGCTTCTTGGTTTGCATATATATATATATATAGAGAGAGAGAGAGAGACAACATCATTAACTCAAATCCAATTTTAAATTAGTAATTAGACCAGCTTGTAACAAGAGAAATGTGGTCAATTTTGACGGCACAATAATTTATTGCAATATATCAAACATAATTAGGAAATTAACTAAGCAACTAAATTAGATATAAGTTGGGATATTCCCATTCACAGTGAAAACGAGATCTTATTTAGATGTTCTCTACTTCAATCAATCTGCATCATTCAAATACTTTAAGATTCATATCATATGTTTTCAATCAAATAGTACGAATTGATTGAAATATCTAGAAAGCATCTAAAATAATATACCTAAGCTTTTTCCCTTATTTTTTTTTGTCACACAAGCAGACGAAACCAGTGGGGTCCCTGACCTCCTTGGCTCAAAAAAATTTGAACTTCTTGTTTAATTTTCTGATTAAATTCAATTAATTGATAAAATTTTAGTTAAAATTTTAATTAAAATTAAAAAATATATTAAAAATTTGTGTAATTTGATCAAAATTAAAATTTAACATCTTTATAACATCAAAATCAAACTATTATACTTGTATATTGACTCCTTCTAACTCGATGTTCTGATTCCGCCACGCCACACAAGTAAAAGAAATTTGACATAAAAGAACGTGAAATTAACCAAATCTTTTTCTTTTGTTTATAGTACTTAAGAAATTGACCATATCTGTCACATTATCAATCCAAAATTTGGTAAACAGCTTCTTGAGGAAGTACATAGAGATGGTATGAGTGTTCTTTTCAGCTTAGATGTTGATCAAACATGAAGCAACTTTGTTTCTATTTTTAATTCATTATCTCGTATTAATTATTAATTTTGGCGTTTCTGAGAATTTAGTGGTTGTACGTCACCAATTTCCAATCAGATATGAAGAGAAACTTTCTATATTTTTTTTTCAAGTACATATAGAAGCTGCTTTCTACCTTTTACCATCTACCTAATTCTATTTCAACAACAACAACACATGAATTTAAAAGTAAATCAAACCCCTTGAAATTAATTAGCCAAGCTAGATAACGCTCTTTTCACCAACCTCCAAATAATTAAACATTTGTCTTAGATACACAATAATTAACTGTTCATAATCTATGAACAATGGTTGCATGAATAATTAATGGTGGGTGACCAACTAGAAAATTTTAATTGAAGCTATACTAGATGTAATTTATCTTTTTTTACTCATAATTGCCAACCATCTCATACATAATGAATTAATTAGATAATAATTAATTCGTTGTGTTTCCCTAGTTCCACGTTGACACGCGCGGGTTTGAAGTTGGATCTGTTGCAATTTTTTTTATTCATTGTTCGTAGATTTACAACACACACGAACAAAATAGAAAATAAATTTGAAAAAATTCATCCTCAAAATAGCTCCTGACGGAGTTTGAACTTCAGACCTCTCTATAAAGACTTTGTGTCTCACCACTACACTAGCTAGAGCTTGACGGATATATCTATTGTAATCTACCAGCTGGTACATGCTTTATATATATAAAAAAAGACAGATATTAATTGTTCTAACCCCCAACAAATATTATGTTTCTTTGAGGCTTTTTTTAAAAAGAAGAAGATGAGATTCTAGTTCTCAATTTTCTAATGATCACAATTTGTGATCCGTCAAAACGAGAAGTTAACATTTCCAACCTTTTTGAATTAATTTCGTTTCTCAATCTTTTTACGGGGGCGCCTTTGGAAAGGATAGAGGTGTATTAAAAAGAGTCAATTTATTTGTTTAATTTTATATTAATGTGATATTTAATTGCGTTATAAAATGCTAGATTGAGTTTTACACATATGTACTAGTACATCACATTCCTTACTATGTGACTATTTATATTTAATTTGTTCAATAAATTGAGATTTAAGATGCTCAATAAATTTTTCATATTAATATTTTGTAGGAAATCAAATTTCGTGATTTTTCATATAAATTTTTAGAGTTCTCCGCAACCCAATGGTTGAGAGTGCGGATATTATATCATGCGATCGATGATTCAAATAGCGGTTAGGTACCATGATGCATCTAGCTTGAGTTCGCTAAAGCTAAGGTGCAAATTTTATTTTCGAACAAATTATTTATAAATAATTGTTTTGTGTGATCGAACTGCAACAATAATCCTAAATTTTTTTCATGAGCTCGAGCCATATCCCGCTTCATATTCAGAGAACGATATCGCTGAGGTAAAAACAATAATTTGCGATTTTATTAGTTATTATTTGTGATATATTTTGTGTATTGTGACTTTGTAGATGTATGATGCAATTATGTATATATATATATATATATATATATATATAGAGAGAGAGAGAGAGAGAAAGGCTAGGGTGCTCCATGGAGCATCAAACTCCTAATGCTCCACATCCGTTATATCCAATTTGAAAATTTCAACGACCGATCCGAACCGTTGAACATGATCTACATATTGAAATTTGCTTGGAGATTGAATTTTACAATTTTTGCTATTTTTTTAAAGAGGTAGAAAAGTTATTAATCAAACGGTTTCTAGACCAACAAAATTTGTAATTTTCCTACCTCTCTAAAAAATAGCAAAAAAATTCAAAAAATATATAAAATTCAATTTTCAAGTAGATTTTAATATGTAGAGCATGTTCAATGGTTCGGATCGGTCGTTGGAATTTTTAAATTGAAGATACGGTATGGAGCATTAGGGATTTAGTGCTCCATGAAGCATCCTAGCCTTTCTCTTGCTCTCTCTCTCTCTATATATATATATATTTATTTTGTATGTATATTATATTGGATTGTGATTATTGGATGTGATTATTTTGTGATTTTATGTATATATGTATGTAACTCGACTGTTGGTGTTGAATTGATATCGATTGCTAGCTGGGATGTATGTGATTTCAATTTGCTGATATGCAATTCAACTAGCAACTTTTGGGCTAGCCACAAAAATCACAATAATTTAAAAAAGGCACATATTATACCAGCGTTTAGGCACGAACCGGTATGAAATATTTTTAAATTCTATTTAAATACTACCTATCATAGTGACATTTATGCGACAGTCGATATAAGAAGGCTACTGGAGGCTACTGATCCCTTCTCATATATATATATATATATATAATATATATTAGTTTCCTATCTCGAATTTTAAATTATAAATGGTCGATCCGAGCTGTTGAAGATGTCTCCATACTAAAATTTACTTGAAAACTAAATTTTATATATTTTAGAAATATTTTACTATTCTATCATATTGATGAAAAAATCATAGATCAAACGATTCATAGATCTATAATTTAACGAAACGACAACACAGGTAGGCACATGCAGGCACATGCAGGCACAAAAATTCAAATTTTTTTGAAATTTTCCAGCGAGAGTCGTAAATTCGTTCAAGCTCTAAAATAGTGTCAAGTGTCAATTTTCCAATTTTCCAACGTTTATGAGTTATGAGTTATGACTCTAAAAAAAAGTACTAGAGGTACAAAAAATAATTTATAATATTTAAAGATTTCTTTTTTCAAATTTTTATGTTTTTATAATTTTTTCTATTTTTTTATTTATTTTTATTATTTTCGGCACGATTAACACGAATAAGGCACGCCGTACCGAAGCAACACAACACTAACAAACACGTCACGATTAGACACAACATGGTTAAGATACGACACATTTAGGCACAACACGACATGTTTAGGCACGACACATTTAGGCACGTCACAGTTAAGACATGTCACGTTTAGGCACAACACGATTAAGGCACGACACGTTTAGGCATGCCTAAACGTGTTGTGTCTTAAGCGTTCCATTCCGATCTCTTTCAATTTTTGACACGACACAAAATAACACGATAAAAATAATAAAATATTAATCGCGCTGTGTCGTTTCGTGTCATGTCAGATCATATTTGAAATAAAACGACAAGAAACAACGTGAATATAGAAAACTATAGATATCTCAGGATGCGTCGCTCTCTGTCTTTCTGACTAGACTAGCAAGCGGATGGTTCTAGGCTTCTAGCTAGGGATCATGCATGGCTCTGGATTCTGCACAGACGCACAGTGCACACTAAGTTGCATCAAGTACAATAATGGATTCAGTCTTCTCAAAAAAAAAAAAAAAGTACAATAATGGTTTCAGTACATACTTCAGATCACCGTACATGAGGCAAGCAATTGAAGGATGTATGCAACAAAGATTTAGGGACCGACACTAGCTCCTTCACTGAGAAAAACATATTTCTCAAAGATTTAGATACTAATGACATTAATTTAAGATAATATTCGTTTTTTTTTCCAGATATATATAGTTGTATCTTTCGGTGCCAATATTCAGGAGAAATATTTTCAAGCTGATTAATTACTGATATATCAATACAATAATTAATCAAAACAGAAGTCACACTTGCTAGAATAATTAATCTGAAGCATGTATCAACTAATACAACACATGAAATCGACTAATATGATTATAAACATAATACAATTAACTTGAGAACAATGTTAATACGTTGAACAACAAAGATTTTTTTTTTTAAAAAAAATCTCTTTATTTGTTGTCAATGTATTAACATTTGTATATAGGTCAACTAAATTGTATATAAATTGGTATATATATATAGCTGAACATTGTTTAATCTGAAAAATAAATTGTATATAAATTAATAAAATATTGGTCAACTAAATTGGTATCAATAAACGAAACTAGCTTCATGACAAACTGGTATTATCAACCAATAAAATTGAAAAAAAATATTGTCAATCTTATGTAAAATAATTAGTTGATTAGTTTGAATAAAAATAAAAATGAACTGAAAGATAATAAGAATAATATGAAACAAATGAAACCAAACAATTTATCTGAATTGTAAAACAACTAGTTTCATAATTCCATTAAAAAAAAAACTAGTTTCATAATTCCATTAAAAAAAAAACTAGTTTCATAATAACAACAATTAATACGAACCAAAATAAAAGGATAAAAGCTGAACAATTAACTTGAATAACAAAGACAGCTAGCTGTGTGATAGAAACAATTAGTATGAAACAAAATAAATCGAATGAAACAATAGAAGCGTGAGAGATGAAAAAAATGAGCATGGCTAGGTGCTTTATAAAGTACCAAGCAAGTCGTACTTCGTCTCCGTTTCTTAAATTTTAAAGTTCAAACGATCAATTCAAATTATAGAATTTGATTTTCATATTAAATCTACATCGAATTTTACATTTTGAGAAACTTTTTCAATGGCAACTAATTTCAGGTGGTTGATAGTTGGATTGATAATTTATTCATTTATTATAGTAATTTTAAAACGAAATATATGAATAATTCATGCCTAGGCCCACATATGTCTAATAGGCAATGTTGCTACCAATTGTAGCTTTTATTTCAAGGAGATATTTTGACCCGGGAACCGAGGTTCAACCAAATTGGACAAATAAATTGAGAGGACCATTTCATTTTTGTGGCATTTATAGTGACTTGTAAGATGCAAATAAATCATAAATGGCAATGTTACCATTGCTACTATAGTAAAAAGATTTTAACCCCTTAGTATGGAAACGAAACTTCATTGAAACTGTTGTTCTTATGCTTGATATATTGTTCTGGTTTTTAATAGCATTAGCCGATACTGGGTGGAGCTACATGAGGTTAGGGAGGAGCAGTCGCTTCATTCTGAATTTTTTTTTGCAAAATAAGCTTGTGTATTTGTACGATTTGTTAATTTTTTTTTTGCAAAATAACCATGTATATTTAATAATATGCATCATTTTGTTTCTCTCTGAAAAAAGTAATAAATCTTGTCCCTCCCTGACGAAAATCCTGAATTCGCCCCTGAGCCGATAAGTTTCAGTTGGAGAGTTGGGTTGATAACTTTATAACAACTAATAGTGATTTAATGATTTTAAAATTTTAATTAGTAATAGAACAGATGGTATTCTATGAGATCTACAAACGTCCATTTTGTCCCACCAATTGAATCTTTAAGTTTAAAGGAGACATTTTGACACGAGGTTTAAGAAAATCGGACAAAAAGTTGGGGGCCATTTCATTTGTGGCATTTATAATGACTTCATAAGATATAAATGGGGTGTGGTAGGACCTTTAATTAATTGTCTAGCAAAAAAATATTAACTCTTTTGCATTGATTGAAACTCCATTTTCATGTTTGAAGATACTTCGACCATGTTCCATGGTGCATTTTCATATGGAAATTGTGTCCAACATTGGGTTACAAAAGGAAAAAAAAAATAAGAGCGTACTTCACAAAGTATCAAACAAGCGATATTTCGTTTTCGTATCTTCAATTTAAAAGTACGAATGATCGATTCAAATAGTGAAGTTTGATCTTCGTATTAAAATCTCATTTGGGATTCAATTTTATATTTTTTAGAATTTATTTTCTATTTTTAAAGAGATGAAAAATCGTTAATCTTAACCATTTTTACTATCCGATATGAAATTTTTTCACCTCTTTACAAAATAATAAATTTTTTTAAAAAATATAAAATTCGATATATAACGAGATTTTAATATAAAAATCAGGTTCTCTGATTTGATTTGAGTTGATCGTTTGAACTTTAAAATTTGAGATATAGAAGAAAAATACCGCTAACTTTGTACTTTGTAAAACACCTTATCCATGCTAAAAAGATAATGCAATCTATAATTTTCTTCTTATTTAATAATTGTAAGTCAATCAGGGATCAAGGATCAAGGTTCTCTCTCACTTCACACATTGGAGTCTTATGATAGAATCTGACTTGATCCGACTTCTACACAGCATGAGAAATTACTAAATGATTTCAGTATATCTAATAACCTAATGCGCTTATGTTGCAATTACTGGTAAACCCCACCGAGTAAGAACATCATTCCTGATTATTTAATCAAAGCAACTTCACAAAAGCTAAGAAAACAGATACCTTAGTCATAAAATATCTGAACGAAACTAGCCACCTTGATAACATTTTTACATTAATTAAAAGCTAATGGTTTGCTTTTAGTTCCCAGTCCCCTTCCCTTGACACCATTTCCCCTACTACTGTTAATCCAAATTTCTTAAAACAAGTAATTAAAAGGACTGGTGAGAGCATTTTCAAATATTTACAGAGTAGTCCCCTCCATTGCCCGTTGGTGCTTAGTCACCCAAAATACACAGAGGTTGCCTCATGCTAAGTTCTGCTTTCAGTCCTGGACATTTCTCTAAATCGTTGCTCATTGTCAATACTTTCTGCAGAAATAGAAACATACAACAGAAACAAATGTGTATCAGACACTACAATGTCACGAAAGACATGCTCTCAGAAATGACACAAAAATCATTCATTATAAAATCACTCGTAAAAGGATCCCGGTGACGTACTTCAGTGCAAACTTGAAAAGGAAAAATGAAAAAACTGGAGAATTTATGAGGGTTAAATATAGGTAGATTTCCAAAGGAAATAAACACTTGATTGCATTCATCCAGATATAGTTGGATGAAACAGAAACAAAAAGCCATAGCAATACGTAAGTGGAGCTCTTCTTACCAAAGCAGCAAGGTGTGATTTTTGCAGAATATCCCCATCGATCTCCAACCTGGTAACAGGAAACTCAGGAAGATGTCCCGACTGCTTTTTCCCAAGTAGGTCACCGGGCCCACGTAATAGTAGATCAGCTTGTGCTAGATAAAACCCATCTGATGAGCTCTCTAATACCTTCAACCTCTTCAATGTACCCGAAGTTGAGGAGAGAAACACACACCTTCAAATAATTTACCAACCCAATTTAAGATTATATTGGACCACTACATACTATGGTTATCGTAAAGTAGAGATAATGTTAAGGAGTGCACATTTTGCTGTTTTTGCCACAAATTATCTATAGTACATATACATCCCAGGCCAAGTCATAACTCCTGTTATTAGACACGGTAAAATACTAAATCCGACAACTAAGAGAAACACCAAATTTCAGAATTTAATGCACCAAAACCAATATGTATCTGGCATCATTCAGTACATACAATATCCTCAATAAGAAACAATAAAAATAAAAAAATAATGTAAACCTGGACTTCCTGTTTCCACGGCCAACCCGGCCACGCAGCTGATGCAGTTGTGCAATGCCAAACCTCTCAGCATTAATCACAACCATCATGGAAGCATCGGGAACATCAACGCCTATCTCAATGACCTGTGTGGCCACAAGGATGCGAGTTTGGCCATCCCGAAAATGCCTTAGTGCCTCCTCTTTCTCCTCAGCTTTCATGCGCCCGTGTAGCAAGCTGCAGTTATACCCCTTGAACTTTCCGGCAATTGACTCATAATCCGTAGCAGCTGCGTGCAACTCAGGCAGGTTCTCTGATTCTTCAATTAGTGGGTAGACCAGATAAATTTTCCCGTCAGCTGCCAGCTCATGCTCCATCATCTGTGGTAGAATTCAGACAATGCATTAAACAAGGTCAAGAATGTCCGGATCTTACCTTTCTTTTTGGACTCTGACGGGGTTATGTGGCTAAAGGGCAATATGAGTCTTTCAATGTCTGAGTGAGTCAAATATTTCAGGTCATGTTCAGTAATAATAGCCTAACCCAACTTGTTTGGGACTAAAGGCTTTATTGTTGTAGTTGTTGTTCAGTAATAACATCTATTTGGGTCTAGCTGTGATTGATCAGGTATTAAGGTTGAGTCAACTCAGGTTCTGTTCAATACCCACTATCTGTCGTTTGGTTTGGTTTTTTTTTGGTAAATGCATTTTTGGATCAAGGGTCCTTCAGTTGCTAGCTGGGTGAGAACATTTGGAATGGGATCTTCAGGCCCATTTCAGGTAACAAACCAAATAAGGATCTCAGCAATGGTGTGGTAAAGTATCTTTATGTGCAACTGGTTATTTCAGATTGGTTACATGTCAGTCCAGTTTGGGTTTTGGTTCCTGTCAGGTCAAGTCTGACACGAGTTAATCATGCCAGTGGTTTTCTCAAGTTGCGGGCCAGGTTAGGTTCTGGTCACTAACAATTAGAAAACTTGCCCAGTCATGCCAGGCTAAATATGGACAGCTCTTTCAGAGCAGGACCAAAAATTTCAGCTTTTAAACTGGCTAACAGCACCAATTGGGCCGAACCACTATTGAATGTGAAATTATCTCCAAGATCAGTATGTACTTATATCATGCAAGATATCCTAGCCAGCCAGGTCAAGCATGGTTACAAGTAAACAGTCTGACCCGAGCAATTCACTGCAGTATGGTTTGAATTTGGCACGAGATAAACTGGCGTAGAGAATAGGTTCTGTATTGGTTCTCACCTCATAAACCTTGTCAAAGCCAGCCAAGTTCCCTTCAAGTGCTAGGGTTTCTATTGGTTGTCTTCCTGGAGGTAAATCAGTAATCTACATCCACAGTTTTATCTCAACAAAAAGATATCTTTAAAAGAATCTTAACTAATGGCTTTGTTATTCTGATAAGGGAAAATTCAACTTTTGGTCCTCAAACTAATGTGGCTTTTCTGAAATAGATAGAAGACCAAAAGTTGAACATTCCCTTGTGATAGATACGAAGGTAGGAATAATTAGAAAGAAGAAAATACAAGGCAATGAATACCTGAGTTAGAGATATGTCACCATATAAAGCCAAAGCAAGTGTTCTTGGAATAGGTGTAGCTGATATGGAAAGAATGTGCTGGGCCATGTAGGCTTTATCTTCATCAGAATTCAGATCATGGTTCATGCTATTGTCGGTTGGACTAGGTGATGCTATTTTTATATGCTATAACACATAAAATAAGTTATCACAAAATAATGGCTGTCAAATACTAAAACTAAATGGTATTAATCTAAAGTTATGTATCACACTGAAGAAAACAAATCACGAAATCAAATAAATAGATATATTATACAAATGAATACTAACCTTGCTATTAAACCGTCCCCTCTGAACTACACCAAATCTGTGCTGTTCGTCTATTACTGTAATTTTTAAGCTACAGAATTCAATTTTCTCAGAGATCAAACTATGGGTCCCAATCACCATAGATATATCACCAGACTGCAAACCCTGTTAATGACAATAAAATATTTAAATAAGAAATAAAATGCTTTTAATTATTGTTTCCCTTCTTAACATGGAGAAAGGGTACCTGCAAAATTAATCTTGATTCTTTCTTAGAGGTTGAACCAGTTAACAATGCCAACTTTGGCTTGATTCCACTATCTTCTAAATTCAAATGTTCCAACAAGGAACTCAAATCCTGGTAATGTTGTATGGCGAGTAGCTCAGTTGGAACCATCAATGCAGCCTGAATAACAATAAACAATCCAATTAGTAATTAGAATAATGATATTTGGACATTCAACTGCCGAGCATTTCTATATGCAAGTTCCTTCCCAAGCATTAACTCAATATAGTACTACAGATATAATCTTTTATGTGAATGAAACTAGTCGATTTCAGGCTACTGCCATGTAGGACTATCCAATGCAAAACTATGGTTCCATTTATTGTGTAGAACCTTTTTGTAAAGCGACAGTTCCACTTTCAAATTTCTCAAAAATAAATTGATCAGAAAACACAAAAATTACAATGAAAAATCATAATAGGGAGAAACTTTTGATTGAAAAAGGTCACCTGAAACCCTGAGCCAACAACTTCCATGCAAGCCAAAAAGGCAACTATAGTTTTGCCACAGCCAACATCACCCTACAAAAGAAATTACTAGATAATTACATATTAAAAAGATCTTTGCACATGTACCACTCACAACTTGATATTTGAACATGAACCTGAAGAAGCCGTTTCATGGGGATTGGTTTCTTGAGGTCTAAAATGATCTCAGAAAGAGCAGTCAATTGGCTACTTGTGAGGGAGTAAGGCAGCGACTTGAGGAGACTTCTGGTAAGTGGAGCCCACTCACTGATGCATACTTCACTGATCTCATGGTTTCTGTACCTAGCCAACAATTCATCTCTGTCTTTCTTTGTTCCATTTGCCTCTAGCATTTGAAACAACCTTCCCAACTAAAAAAGGAACAGATCCATCAAAAATAGCTATAATATCTCATCTTCGTGGAAGAAAACAAAAAATATTTACCTGAAGATAAAAGAATTCATCAAAAATAAGCCTCCTTCGAGCACGATCTGCATCATTTGCTGTTTCAGGTCTGTGTATACCTGAATAGGCCTGAAATTAGAATATGTACCTTTCAATTAAATTGAACTTCACAAATCCTAATTACTGTCTCGCAGTACCAAGCTTTACCAGATTTTTCCAGATAACCAATGCTTTTTAAGAGGTATATTAGAAAAGTCTTGGAGGATAATTTTTTTTTCTTTGAAACAATTAACAAACCACTGTTAGGGTTGTCATGGCAACATTTTCCATATATAAACAATATATTCTATATAGACTAGGATGGTAAGATAAAAAGGAGAAAACTTCCATTTTATAATTCCTCAGAACTTCAGGTTCACACAGAGTACTAGAGAGACACAGACGTGCTACTTGTGATTCTGCTGTAGTCAGTTCTTCGGAGGACATCCAATAAAAAAAGGTAAATGATACAAGCATCAGGTTGGTCAATGCCTCTGTGCACAGAACAAGATCACTTCTTCAAGGTAGTGAAAGTGGGAGAGAGAGAGAGAGAGAGAGAGAGAGAGAGGTAATTGTGTACTGGTACACACAACAAATGTTAGGAGGTAGTTTTCAGAAACAAGGTGTACTGATGATGATGAATGTTGTAACTCGGTTTTGCTTGATACTAACAAATTCACCTTGGCAGCTTCTGCCAAGCTTTCAAAATAGAGAGAGAGAGAGAGAATAGAGTGCTAAAACCGTACCCACATACTTGTATAGATATTTCAATTAAATATTGTTTTGCTAGCAATTACCAACATTTTATACAGGGCAGTGGAGGAAACTAATAAAAGTACAAGGCATCACGCAGGGATGGAATTAATGAGGAATACAGAATTAAGTCATCTTCGTTCGTCGCCAACTTTTACTTTGGGCAAGCAAAACAGTTAATCCTATACTCTCTAAAATCATGCTCGACATATAAAATATATGTCAAAGAAACAATATAACACAATTCTATTGGCAACTTCATGAAGACCTAACATTAGAAGACTTCAACATTACTAACTACATGTGCTAACTGCTATTTCATGGGAAACTAAATCTGACTTCTGCAAAAAAAATGTGATTACCTTCCCTCAAGTTTTGGTCCTCTAACACAAAAGATGATTAAGTAGGAGATTTATATGCATGAGCAGATACAAATGATCTATCTAGACTGCATCTTTGAGAAAATAAAAATCCATGCAAAAGACATTTTACTTTAGTTAGCCAACCAGTTCTTACATTGACATACAATATATATGATTGTTTTTACCATTGTATTTACCAAAAACAAGTTTTCTGATTAGTAGATTACAATAATTTTGTTCAGGGACAATTAATTATAGAACAACTTATATTCATAAAGCCTGGCAATAAGACAGTAAAAACTTTAATGTCCACAACCATCTAGAGCTTACAACTCAGAACTGAACCCTAGCATGTTTGACAATAGGATAAGTTCAGTTTTTATTTAGCTCAACCTGCAATGCATTTGTCTTTTTGCAATTCTCCTTGTTTGGGATTGATTGGGACAAATGATTTATACTTGTATATACGATCAACACTTGTGTATAACAGTAATTATTAATTGTAGTAAAGGTTAAAGTTTCTATTCTTCTTTTATGAGAAAATCAGGCTACAAAATCAGCACAAAAATTATAAGACTTGAGTGATCTGTAGTACTAGTCAAGTTTCAGATATATCTGTTTAAAAAAATATTAGATCAAAACTATCAGGTAAACAGTCTAGTTCACAGTTATTTTTATGGTATATTAAAAGTTTAAAACCAAACTTTCCAAGGTGCTCTTTTCTGGGTTTTTTATTTTGTGTGAATAACAATACAAGTTTAACATATAGCTGAATGAAGAAAACTTACATCCAAGAGGTTACACAAATGGAACTCAGAGAGAACCTCAGAAGGCATAGGATCAATCTCATTATTCAATGTATTCAAAGCCCTGAAGTTCTCAAAAAATTTAAATAATAAAATAAACTTCAAAATAGGTCTCAAATTATTATCAATTGAATTAAATGTGCACAGAAACTAACCTAGAAATGGCATCAGCGATGTATTCCGGTTTGAGCCCAGCTTTAGAAGAGTACAGAGGATAAGGCTTCCCCTCCAGATGTGCTTCTCTCTCTTCCTCCTTTTCTGACATGTCTATTGTGTACTTCATCATCTTATACTGGTTTCCAATAGTCATCTTATTTACCTTCAATTTAAAATTATTCAATTTGCAATGACTCCTTCCAAATATTACTGTGTAGAGATACCACAGTTGGAGCCTCAGGTGGTTGGGGCGAACTCTTAATAAGGGGGAGGTATAAGGTTCAAAGTTCAAACCCAGTAGGGGGAAACAGCTCAAAATAAATAAATAAATAAATAAACAAAATGAAATAGGGATCCGCATTCTTTACATGACAGTGCAAGTGCTAATTGCATATATTCTAAGTATATCGATTTTGTTGCATATATAGAGTTACCAACCTTACCACTGACATATACACGATCTCCTTTCTTATATCTCGATGCCATCTTATTTAGAATATATACCAGCTTATGTTGTGATGCCATCTTATTTTCACTTTCGGACTTCTTCGCACGATAAAACGAATTTAAATGCAAATATATCATTTTATTCTGATTCAAATTTGATTCAAAATTTTGAAATTCACATTCCACAATCACTTCTAGGATTCCCAAATCAGGGCGAGTGCAACTCCTCCGGCCCCTATGAGAGGATTAAAAAAATTAGTTGTTGTAGATTTTCGGAGAATTAAATAACTAAACAAGTTATGCACAAGTATGATCTAGTAATAAATATTTCAATTCCAATTATACGCTTACTTGGAGGACATAACTTTTCCTGCAAACCTGTAATAGTGGCCATCTATAATAGTGTCTTCTTGTGGATTCTGAAGATCAGCATAGGTTCGAGGAAAGTGATTTAACAGTTTTCTTATCTACATAAAAGTCAAATTTTTATCTATATTAAGACCGGGTTTGAAAACAAAAAGGAAAATGACTCCTGAGATTATTTTCTGGCTAGCGAATAAATTGTTGAAATATCAAATCATACAATAGAAGCCACATATAAAACATCATCTTAAATGATCCTTCTTGGATGAATAAAAAAGAACTTACTGTGGGGAAGCCACTATTTTCAAGCATTTTGGTTTTCCTAGAAGTTACATTTGGAAGGAACTTTACACTTCTGTCTAAAACACCCTCCCAAAGTGTAATATTTTTTAGAAGAGGCTGTTTGACAAATTTCTCTTCAGGAGGAGGCACCCATTTCACCGATGCTGACCCGGGTGACTGACAAGCCTCTGAAGGCTGTTTGACAAACTTCTCTTCAGGAGGAGGCACCCATTTCACCGATGCTGACCCGGGTGACTGACAAGCCTCTGAAATCTTTTTATCCACATTCTCATATTCTTCCAAATTTTTTAATTCTGTTACGATAATAGGAGTTGTGATACCCTCGCCATAGAGTTGGATTAGAGGCGAGTCACCAATCATTATAGATGGGAACATAGCACATTTCAGTGCAAGATTGGATTCTTTTAACAAATTAACTGCATTTGGTTTCGGGTCATCGTCGCCAATTGAGAACTGGACCTGGAAATAGATGTTAAGCATTAACATAGATCGAAGAACAAATAAAAGAGATTCAGTATTCATATAAATTGAAAAAAAACATTAGCTGACCTAATCAGTTTTATACAATAAGTCAATATGAAATATTCATTCCCCGTTGCGGCAAATAAACAGTTATACTTGATAATAAATTAAAATAATGATATCATTCCCTACCGGACGGGTTGCTAGTGTTAGGCCACAGCATTATATGATCAATAAAGTAAAACCCAACACAAGAAATGCCAAATAGATATTATAGAAACATAAGTTGGGAAAAGTCACAGCAGCGCACTTACACCATCCAAAGCTCTCAGGCGAAGCTCATCAGAAGTTGTAACGTTCTTATGTTGCAGAAACAATCGATTCGGTGGGGCCCACAAGCTCCGAAATTTTAGCTGTAAATCACCACTAAACCTGCTTCATATTTAATTAGTTCTCGTTTAGATCACAAATTTTCATTTATTTGCATAATGAATGCTTCACTGTGCAGTGCTATAACCATCAAGTTCTGTAACCAGAAAGCTTGTGTACCATTGTAAGCAACACTAACACACATGCACCAGTAATTAAACTATAAGATAAACCATATGTATAATAGAAATAAAAGCATTAAAACAGGTTAATTTACCTCATTGCTGTACAAAATGAGATCAGGCATAGGATCTCCAACTAAAAGAACATTGCCTTCTCAGTTCACAACACATATCTTTCTGCAATGTAAACCATATCAAACTTATTAGACTGTCAGGGTTAGTAGTAACTAGAACAGAATTGGAGATAAATAGTAAACAACTAATGGTTGTGATATTATTACAATAATTAGAGCGACATATGAAGTGAATTAGCTATGAAAAAACCCAGGTAACCCTTGAATTAACAAAACTACAAAACGAAGAATGAATCGGAATTGAACCTTCACCTATGTAGCGTTTCACAAGCAACTGTATCGAATCGAATCTGTGCGAGGTGGATTTCATGCGTTGTGCTCTTGCCACGTCAATCGGCAAGAGTTGAGGCGCCGAGTCGAAATGGTGACCAATTTAGCTCTCAAATGTCAGTTTCTTCTTAGCTGATTTCCTCGTTTGGAGTGAGAGAAAAACGAAAGGCTTATTTTTTTTGTTTTTAGTATTTCTCCAATTCT
Organism: Eleocharis quinqueflora; assembly: GCA_964058865.1. NCBI lineage: Eukaryota > Viridiplantae > Streptophyta > Magnoliopsida > Poales > Cyperaceae > Eleocharis > Eleocharis quinqueflora. The sequence continues at coordinate 93,415 of CAXKVX010001107.1, forward strand.
TTGGGAACCATAACACAATATACAGACCTTTTGATTATAACTAACAAACCCATTTTATATTGGGCTGAAAGAAGGCCCGTGAACACACATACACACATGATACATTCTTATTCTCTCTCTTTTTTTCCCTCTTTCTATTTTGTGATGAATACATCGATTTGTGCGTAAATAAATTACAAAGCATCAGATGCCTCCATATATATCCGATTCTTTTCGTGATTTTAATATTTTTTCGATTAATAGGCGAGTCGAAGCCTCCAGATCGTCACTCGTCACCTTCAAATCTGGTCATCTCCCCGTGCCACGACCTTGGTCAGCACAAACCAAGCTGAGTCAGCAAGCTATGAGCCGAACCACGAAGCCAAAAGCTTTAAATTCTTTATAAATTCTATGAAATTTGTAAGCAAACGACCCCTTCCCTAAATCTTCAATTTGGAATCTTAGAAGTTTGAAATCACAAAGAAATCAATGGGTTTATGGACTACCAACTGTTTGGTACCGGTGTACTTGTGCTGTATCTTATAAGCAAAAAATCCAAAGTTGAAATGAGATGCTAAGTTATTTTTTTTCCTGTGTAGTTGTTTTCATTTTGCTATTGCATAAATTTCATTATAAGTATATAAGCAACACGATTTCAATACAAAAAAAATGTTTCTTATTTTTTATTTATTGGCTTGTTAGGTTCTGATCTTCCCTTTTAGGTTTGATCCTTTGGAGCTCTTCCTTACATATAATTCGACTCTGCATATATGTGCATTGATGTAGTGAAGTTCAAACAAGTTGTAATGCCTCTTAGTTATGAACTGAACATCATCCTTATTCTCTTTCCTTTCTTATTCCATTTTTTCCTTTAGTTGGTACTTGCTCAAAATATCTCTGCCTTTAGGAGGTATGATTTGTTATAAATAATTTGTAACTTTGTTGTAGGAATTCGCGCGTTTACGTACTGACTTGATGTAAAAATGTCTCAGCAAAGTGAAGACACAACCAAGGCCATAATAGGAGGTACAATTTATTTTTCTCCTTTTATGATATTGTTTGGTACACTACAGACCTGTGCAACTGTGAAAAATCAGTACACTACATACCTTCTTTCTGTACTCTTAAGCCTTTTCGATTATACTTTCAAAAGGTAGGAACCAGACAGTATAGCATCTAACTAGCTCTTTGATAGCTGTCAGCTAATTCAATGTTATATTATTTTACTATGTTTAGGACTCCACAGAAGTGGATAAGTTGAACCCAGGAGAGTTGGCTGAGTACGTTTGGCACGGCATCAATCTACCACATAAGCTTGTTGTGCGTATTGTTGGTATGTTACTTCTTTTGCTTAGTTCTTCATTAAATTGTTTGTTGTTTGACTTTGATGAAATAGCCTCCTCAAAGTAGAGAGAACAATTACATCTCCCATAAGTAACATTGTAACAACAAAATTTTCTAGTTGTCTCCTCTGAGTGAACAAGGCTCTGACGAAGACCAGCAAATGCGAACTGGGATGTTTTGTCAACTCAGCAAACAATTTAATTGTTACAGCGGTCTCCAATTATTGTTTATATTTGCAAAAGCAAAAGCAAAACAACATGTACAAGTGAGTTGTTGGTAAGTTATAGTTTAGATTATATTGTAACAAGTATTGTCCTGTATTTGCATATTCAAGTGAGTTGTTGGTAAGCTTAGTTCTTTCTTCCTTTTTCTTTATTGTTTATAAGTAATGAATTCAAGCTATACCCTGAAAAGAATAATAATGTCGTCAGTTGCCTAAATTATGAGAAGTTTTTATGCTTCTATAACAGGACATGAGTATCCTTTTTGCTCTTAATACCTCCATTTCTGATTTCTTTATAGTGGAACGGTTATCCCTCCTTGCTCCCTACTTTCTACTGAAAAAAATTCTCAGTTCTACTCGAGCAAACATGGTAATTGACTTTTTGCCGGATGATTAGTGAAATTAGGCTTTATATGAATCATTTAATTTTCAAACCTTAAAAACCTATAGATAGATTCTTATTACAAACCTATCATAAGCATGTGTTTTTATTACAGGTGGTAGTGAGATGATAGTGAGGTGCTTAGAGATTACTCGACCTATGCAGAAGCAGAACCTCCTTCAAGGTGAGATCTGTGTTTTGGTTTGCCATTAATAGACATACTAGCTGGTACTTTGTACCTCTACAGTAGGTTGTAAAATAATTGACTTTTTTTAATGTTAGGTTTGAGGAAGGAACAAATTATTGCATCACAATCATGATGATCAAGGATCATTTTCGTTCTGAATCGTTTGAGTTAATTAATCCTCTAATCTTTTGTAGTTCACATATTTACCAGATAATCTTTACCAGACGAATATTGTTTGAATATTTTCTACTTCAACTCTTTACCAGTGGCATAAATCTAATTTTCCCCCATTCTAATGGACATTATTATTTGTTCTATTCACTAATCTATCAATTTTGTGATTGTAGGGTTCAAACAGTTGGTGCACAAAGACGATCAAAGAAGCTGAAAGAGTTCACGTATGCTAGTGAATTTTATTTCTTTATTCTTTCTTCCAGATTATATTCTAGCACAGTAACATGATGTATTTTTCAAGTAAATAATGTTAGAATCATGCATTCTTCCGAGTTATTTGAGTTTCATTTTTGAGAGATTTTAATATCATTTTGGAGAATTTTGGAAAATGTTGTAATGCATGATTTGTGATGAATAGCATTCGAAATATTACGTTGAGAATTATTCAATTTTATTTGTCAATGCATAAATAGTATCACTTTAATAATGCAAATAAAACAAGATACTATCACATTAACAAATGCAATAAGAGAATATATATGTTAATGTCAATATTTACATCAGCAATTAGGTATAAAAAAAAAATGTGATATAATAAAAACACATTTGGTTCAGAAAAACTGATGCTAGTGTAAATAGTTGTATCAGTGACCTTCTAGCAAATAAATAATATTTGTTTCTGCAAATTGATGAAAATGACTATAGATTTAGCATATGTCTAATCTGATGCAAATGAAAAATTGAATACAAATACTTATTTGTAACAAAGATATTTACATATGTCCCTTTGCTCAGCGGCGTGAGAAGGCTTTTAGCATCAGCATTCTGATGGAAATAGTGTTTATTGCATCCGATCCGGTGGTTGTAAAAAGTGTTTTTTCCTGTATACTCAGTTATATATGAATTCGACCGTCTGATCTAAAATAAAGGCTCACAAATATTAGGTCCCAAAATAAATCCAGTACAATTGGAGAGAAACTGATCCCCTCCATCCTAAAAGGAAAAAAAAAGATATATAGTCATTCTCTCTCATCATTTCAACCATGCTTCGTTTTTTAATGAAACTGATCATGAGTATGCCAGAGTATCATTATTGTTTCATGCACTTAGAAAATTACAGAAAATGTTCTCATTCTCATATGCGGTTGATTTTGCTGATAAGCGCTATGTATGCTTCATTTGCGTTTACTTCTCTGACATCACTATATGTTAGTATCTTCTCTCTAGTCCATCCAAATTCCTAGCATGCATCGATTATTTTATGATTCAAAGTCAAACTAGCTAAAACTGCTAATTGGCAAGGTATATATAGCTCACTAAAGTTAGATCTATATATATATTTAGTATCTTTGGTAACTTCGAATCAAACAAAACCTGAACAGATAAATTCATGAACAATCAATAGTGCTCATATTAATTAATTACGTACGTACGTACACATATATAATTGGCACACAAGCTTTTACAATGATGATTCTAGAAGTTACACATAAGTAATAGATATCCTTGTAAGGACTATTGGTTCTGTATTAAGCTACAGAATCAATTAATGCATCTATATAAACCTACTTAATTCTCAAATTAATCTGCTAATTAGTCCTAGCAGATTAGTCTCCACCTCTGACATGCATGTCATGTCAATTAGTATCTTACATAGGACGCGCTGTTGGTTTGTATGCATACTTTCACTTGAAGACAGCAAAGTCATTATTCCAGTCCCATAGCTTGTCAGAAATGGAGGAGAGAGAAGCTGGTGGTGGTGAATTGAGCGCGAATGCTTGAGATTGGGGCGCCATTGGGACGAATTGGTTTAGTTGGTTAGCATAGCCTGTTTGGTTGTATCCAATAACCCTGCTTAGTTCATCCAATGGTGTCAGGTTATTAAGAAGTGCGTGTGATTGTACAAGTGAACTTGTGTTCCCATCCTCTTCGGTGGAAGTAGTTGAGCTCAAGGATGCCACCGAGGCCGACGAACGGAAGAGTGCACTCGGCAAGTGGCTTGTTTTGTTACCATGTAATTGTTGCATTTTGGGATTTGATTTCTCTAGGAAAGCATGTGAGGATGCACCTTGAGTTGCTTTCATCATTGGCTTCTTATCGGGGGCGGTTGCTCTAGCATTGGATGCCTTTGTCGTAGGTGTTAAATTAATGTGGCGATGGTCATCGATACCAGAGCGTTTGTAGACCCGGCAGAGCGAAATTTCAACCTGCTGTTTTTATACAGTCCATTAGTTTCTAAGATGTTTTGATTAACAAATGATAGAGTCCACTGTAAATTATTAATTGAAATGAACATGGATCTGGTGTATGTATGTACTATGTATGGGTAAGATGAATTGAATATGCAAAAATTATTCGAGTTTCATGTGAGTAATAGCCTTTGATTTACATAACAGTTCTTGAATATATTATCATATATATCTTTTAAACTCCTACTATAAAAAGATTTGTTTAAATAAAAACTCTAGTTTTGTGGTGGAATTGAATGAGCTTGTTTTTGCTTTAGTAATAAAGATACAAAATTGCTAAAGAAACTAACTTAGAGGTTAATTATGCCCATCAATTGAACTTGAGTTAAGAAAAGTCATTTCCAAGATATAAGACTAGCTAGAGCAATTTACAGCTATTTGTAGAATTAACTGGAAGAATATAATTGATTGTGTTTATATAGATAATCTTCCATTGAATGAATGAAATTTTGTAATCCATACAACATAAAATGTTGGGAGAAACAAAGAAATCCTTACACAAATTAAAAGGTTATTCCGGCAGGTATATATTTGTGCTATTTCTTCTTGTCATTATATCTAATTACATCTCATTATTTTTGCTATTGCTTTAGAGAAAAACTTAAAAGTAAATTACAAAACGAAAGAGTTAACTGTTATTTTTATTTGGTGCACTTAATTATTTTAGGTCTAGTCTAATCACATCCTTTAGCACAAGGTAAGACTAAATATTTTACACAAGGTACGTAAAAAGAAATCGTTAGCTGTTGCTACTTTCAAAAGGTAAAAGAAACTTACAAAGTGACTGGATACTGCAAAAATAATAATAATTTAGTACGTACTGAGAAAAAGGGTATTAGAAAAGATACGTAAAAGGTATTCAGAAGGAGATACTTTTTCCATGCTCTTTTTATATATCATAGTCTAACAAAACATGATGCTAAATTCAACCAAAGAAGAGAATGAGGAAAGCTTTTTTGAGAGGTGGACATATGTAAACTCTCTTTCGTTTTTCTGCAACTCGTAATTAAGGTTAATTATAGAACTTGTTGATACTAGTTCAGAGAGCGAGAGAGAAGACAAAAAAAAGGAAATACTATTAAAGAAAAAGAGGTGTAAGATATACCTTATCATACTTCTCAGTTTCACTATGTGGCAACCTGTACTCATTCATGATCCAACTAGTTCTTATGCCCTTCGGTGCTTTGCCAGAATAAAAGACTAGGGTTTTCTTCAATCCAATCGAACGGTTGTTCTCAACCCTAACCATTCGATCAGCACCAGTAGCTTTCCAATAACCTGATGGCGTCACACGATTAGGCCGATCACCGCTTCTGTACTTGCGGTCTCTAGGTACATAGAAGAACAACTCTTTCTCTCCAAGTGCAGCTAATTCTATCAGAAAATAAAGAAAATTAACTTGATATTGTAAAGCTTAAGAAACCTGAGAACAAAAATAATACATGTAGTTGCTGTGCAAATTATTTGTTTTCAATCCCATATGCTATGCAGAAACATTAACTAGTTCATCCTTCTATATACAGAATGTGATTAAGCTTAATTAAGATCTGAAAGTATGATAGTCAATTTGCATCTTTCTTAAATCAGGAGTGAACTTCATCTTTTTTAATTTTGCAAGTAATACGGATAGATGTGTATCAGATCTTTCTATTACAAGATTTACAAAGGCAAAATAAATTAACTAACCTAATTGTGACTCCAGTGAAACTCATCAGTTAATATGGTGTTATTTTATTGCCAAAAAATATTATAAGCAATTGATTTCATGGCTAAATAATATACCTTCCTCACTTGCAGAAATATAACTGTGTTTTAAAGTTAAAGTCAACTAATAAAAATGAATAAAGAAAGATAAATTTTAAAAACTGAAACTAGAAAATACAACGCGTATATATAGCAAGAGATCATAACCTAGATATACAATTACGAGCCAAGTTCAAGCTGAATTATCAAAACACACATATACAAGTAACTAGATACTTAATAAATAAAAATATCAAATATCTAATGTGGTGATGTGGATCTCAATTAATAAACAACTAACCAGGCAACTCCCAAGGGTCGTAGCGGTACAGATCGAGAGAAACAATCAGCTCTATGTTGAAGTGCTTTCCTTCAACCTTTCTCCTAAGGTAGAATTCAATCAACTCTTCTTCAGTTGGATGAAATCGAAAACCAGGCATGACGAGGTCGTGCGTGTGGGCATCTTCATTCTCTTCTCCTCCCATAGCTGGCGGCATCACTAGTGCCACAATCCGATGTATCGATCTTGAATCAACCATGAAAGAAACCCTAAGAAACGATTTGCTCAAGTTGAGGGAGCTAACTAGTGGGGGTAGGAGGGGTGGATGTAGAGCGTACGAACATGCGGGTATTAATTGTGATTAGTACTAGATTACTACCGGTATCAGTACGCAGTTGCCTCGGCTTAAGGGCTTACAATCCTTCAATCTATTTAATCTCCTCATAAATTTTAGCTACAAGTGAATGAATTAAAGGGGGAAGAAATGGAATGGAAGGGCTAAATTAGCCTCATGTTTCCTACAGATTCAGAGTCTAGATTTTCTGTAGCACAAACTTTCTGTAGCATTTGTAACTTGACAAGTTTTCTCAACTCATGCTACTAAAATCAGCATAAATTCAGTCTGTACATAACGACTAATTAATGTTACATTGAGCACAAAAAACAGATGACATGATTTCAACATGATATAGGGATTGCTATGTATGTTACTGCCGCAGAAAGTCTCAAGTTATAGGTGGGTCCACGCTGGATTGGAAGAGTAAATGAGGGGGACAACGACCTACAAAAGGAAGAGAGACAGCTTAGCGGTGAAGAGGATTGGCTTTGGCTCTTCTATTCTCCTCTTGATTTTTGTTTTTGTTTTTATGTTCTGTTTCACCATACTGGTTAATTTTACTTTTAACATAAAAAAACTGGTAATTAATTAACCTATGTACATGTACTTTACAAAAAATATATATATATAGCACCTATAATGTAGTTATTGTGATTAATGGTGTAATATATAATACTTCTTCTACTCAGAAAATTCTTTTGTATTAATTTGCTCCTGTTTACACTTGACAAATAGGAATCATTCGATTATTATCACAAACTTTAATTTCTTGAACATTCTGTTAAAGGCAAACATCATAAATCGCACAACTAATTGCATGATATCTCATGGTCTAGCTAGCTAGTTGATTAGTGAGTTGTCAGAAATAGTCAGTTTGTCCTCTCTTTTTTTTTAGAATTTCATTTTATCATTATTATTTTGTGGAAGGCTTTCCGAATTATTATCATTTTCTCATTCTTTTACCAATCAGAAGGATAACCAAACATATGTCCTATATTTAAACTCCCTGTTTCAATTTCCACCTCGGATTTCAAAATAAAAACTTCCAACTGCATAATTTGCATATCAGAATGCGTATATATATATATTAACAACTTAAAGTTTAAAAGGTTTTCATATGGTAGAAGAGAAAATTATATGTTTATATAATTGGTTCTAGATATCTTATTACAACATAAAATAAGCTTGTGGACTATGAAATAGGTGCTGTGCACTTATAATTAAGAATGTATAACGTTTTGAGTGCCGTTGTGACATGAAAATCTATAGCTCCAGAAGAGTTGCATTTTCAATTTATTTATTTTTATCTAACCCGCCAATTATTTGATGATGTGACCAAAGTACATGATTAATTGTAATATCAGCATAGTATAGTGATAATGTGCTATAGAGAAAACGTTAATATATAACACGTTCTTGTTATATTTTTGGTTCTATAAAATATTGTCAAGTAAATTTAAACTTTATAATTATATTATTAAAATAATTAACTTATAAGCTGCAAAATGCACTCCTTTGTTGTTGAAAAATATCACTGTAATTATTAACAAACCAGCCAAACTACCACATGAAAAGAAAATTGGCTTATATATTGTTGAAAACTTGTAGTATGTACTATATCCAAGTATATATACTTTTTGTACGCATGATCCCTGCATTAGTTAACTGAGCCCGTGACCATTTCCAGTACACAATCCACTGTTAGTTCCTTCTTCTCATAAATTTAAAAACTCTCACAAAACAAACGTACAAGAATACACAAAAATAAAGCTCTAGAGGTAATTATTAACAGTATTTTTTTTCTAAAATAAACCGGGACCATAATTAAGCCCACAAGGTGAGTGCTCCAAATTGCACCATGCTTCAATTCAAGACCCACACATGCATGTTCTACGTATACCCATTACCAGTCTACCACTCCAGCATATATATATATATATATATATATATATATATACATATAACCTCTTGCAATTCTTTTAATTGACTGAAGGGCAACGTGTCTAACAAAATGAGCAGCTGAAGCGTTGTCAATGCAACTTGTATGTTTGAAATTCACATAATTAAGAAAAATTGGAACTCGATATATATCTTTCAGCACAATCTTTAGTAGTTTATCGAAAAGAAAATTTGAAAAAAATTATTTCATTTATAATCATTTGAGAATTCTATATCCTTTTCTTTCTTTTATTTTATAAAATGATAAGCCAATTCTAACAAGTAAATTAAATATATGGAATTTCAGTGGCAATGCAATGATTCATGTACATCTTTTCTTATGATACAACCTGAGGGATTTACCAATTATCTTTTCTATACAGATAAGTATACGTATGTACTCTTCCATGACAACATTTATATAACATTAGTTGATTAGTTCTGATTGTCATATTGTACAGATTAAATTATATGCTGAGAATAATTAGTTACTTCTCAAGTTCTTAATTCCAATGTTGACATAGAGTTTAGAAGTGGATAGAAAGGATCAAATGGATTTAGTTTTGCTCAATTTGACTCATTAACTATGAGTATCTTCTCACCTCTTGTAGAAGGATAAGAAACAAAAACAAGAAACGCTTCTGGTCTACATTCTACAGCTTCAACTAGTATAAATGATAGTGAAATCTTACAGAATTTGTCAATGAAAGGGACTGATCGAGTCGATAAGACTTACTATTGGATGCAGATAATGGACATGTGGAAGAAGATGCTAGAAAATAATCCAATTCATATAGATCGGATTCGTATCCGCTGCTCTTTTTAGCAAATGATAGTTGCATTTCCTTGTCACTTCGGCTATGAGCTGTGAATGCTTATCCATGTATTAAACATAGAAAACATAAGAGCATGTTCGAAGCTTCCAGTAGCAAATAATATTTTAGATGAAAAAAAAAATTGGTTAATTAATTTTCCAAACAAGGCACACCACTCCTCATTAAGTTTCTTATTAATTATTTTGAAAGTATGTACTATTAATTGTTCTAAGGTTTTCATTATTCAATATAACATTTTGCTTTAAGCCTCCGGGAGATCTCGTTGTATGTATGTAATCAGACGAGTGCTACTCGGTTTTGTGAAAAAGAATGAACCAAAATTTTAAATGATATTGTGCTGCATAAAAGAACTGCAAGGACAAGCTAGGTTAGTGCTTAATAAAATTGACAAACAACAGTTTATATCTAATCACCTTGCCCCTTTTTAACAAAAAGGCCATATATACAAAACAAATTATCATTTGCTAAAGCGGAGAGCCGGAGGCATTGCTGGAAAAAAAAACAATTTAGAAAAACTAACAATTGATCAGAATGTAATTCTATTTTATTTATTGATATTGGTGTTCATACAATTGTTTAGGCACACATATCCTACTGAACCTTCATATTTAAAAACCATATACCCTTAAATTTACTATAGTTTCACTGTAATTATTGATTTACTAATTAGTTTACATTAAATATATGGAATATATGTATACCAGTGCACGGCTGTGAATAATGGCATTCGTTTAGGTATTGCTGCAAGCCCTTTGATCAATCCAGCCTCAGACATGGTTGTTAATTACCAACACACTGTAAGGTGTTGATATGTATGTATTCTTTAGTTTGTGGTATATACTAATTAAGTTTTGTACTAACAAAAAATATGACTGACTTTATATATTTAAGAAATTTGTCACACCACAATTAGCGAAAAAAATCATAACAGAAATGTGTATTTCTTTACATTTCAAACTGTTTGAGCTGATTTCTACTGACTACTGACAATAATTATTTGCACTTTGTTGGAGAAAAAAATTCCATTCTAGATAAGATTATTCTTGTGATTTTAGTTTCATAATGTTATTATGCACATTTGTCAGTCTAGCAAAAGATAAGTAGAGTTAGTTTCCATGTAACAAACCTTCGTTTTCTGGTAACATTGCATTGTGTTTAATTTTCTAAATTTTCAATAAATACAACTAGCTTAATTTAACATTCAACTATAGTTTAATCTAATTAAAGAGTAAATCCCAGATTGACTAATTACTATTAGTGAGAGAATTCCCTGCTACACAGGTCAACAGCTCCAAATCTAGTGGCTATTCAGAAGAGGGAAGTAATTGCAGAATTTAAATGGTTTGAAAAATCACTCAATGTGAAGTCTTCTCCAAATATCTATCTGATGCACTGAGATTACATGCATCAAATCTAGTTTGGAGGCATTAATGGAGGACAATATTCTGTGGCGCCATTTACGCCGTGACATGCAACTTTCGAATTAATTCCTCGAGCTGATAAAACACGGCATCAACAGTGATTTGCAGAATGTTCGATCGATATATACCATCAAATTTATGGGTGGTCCAATGATCGTCCGAACAGTTTCTTTCTACTTTTAATATCCATTGTATACTCATAACAGCACAAAAGTGAGTGTAGTTAATGCTTAACCAAGTAGTAATAGACTACTTGGTAGTATTTTTCATTTACAATATAGCAATCAAAAAGAAAAGTGCTGGATATGGATATGATAATTACGAATTAATTATAGAATCATTCATTTTCATGACGCTATAACCAGAAATTTCTAGGGTTTGAAGGTTTCATGGTACTCCTTATATTATTCGATTAGACCAAGTTTTGTATATCTTTACTGTGAGGTTTTGTTTTTCATTGTTAATAGATGAAAGTAGGGCTTATATATTGGTAATCTAATTCATGATACGTACATGCTCTTAATTAATATATGTATCAAATTTACGATTTGACATGTGCCATATACTTTTTTGTATGCAGTTTATAGTTTTATAAGAACTATCCAGGGTATATCATAATTAATGATTAAAACAGAAGTAACAACAATGTTCAATTATGAATATGAATATGATGATATTTTGGTGTATATATATAACCGTACATATGATAAACATGTTGATTGTTTTCTTTCCCTTTGTGAGAAAAAGATGGGGCGTTGCCTCCAAATTTTATACATCAGAAATTGTGATAAGGTATATTAATTGTTGGTTATCTTCACTCAATATTTTTTTTATTTGTATTTTTGTATAGAAAGCATGCACAAAGAGAAAGGGTCTTGAGATAAAACACGTACACATTGTGGTTATGGGCTGCATGAATGCATATATATAGAAAAGAAATAAGAATTATTAACCAAAGAAATGCAAATTAAAGGAGTAGCGGTGGATTAGGCGCATGGAGAAATGAATTTGTTATAGTCACGAGATAAGTTTTCTTTAATATGACAATCATGGAGACACCGCCTCTCCAGTATTCAATTCAGAATCGTTTAGTACTGACATGAGCTTGGTCTATCTATGATCTCATGCACCAACAATACTTGATGCATTACTTGATTAATTATAATTATTACGGTAGTAGATTAATTTCCATATAAGGAGTGTCAATTATTTTGCAGTTGAATCGTGTAAGGTACTTATTATTAAGAGAGGTAAAAAGAGAAGTCAGATATCCATACATACATACATACTGACATACATGCTGAAGTGCATATATATCATGCATGCGGTTTTATAAGACAGTCTGGAAAGTGGGACCCAGCACCGCTCGATCGGTTTATTAAGTGTTGAACCACTTGAATAAATAAAGAGACTTTGAGGATCGTGTGGGGCCCACATAAAAGAGAAAACAGCTGTGTTGGCGGTCACTTATTGGTGAGGATTGAGGAAGGTTCGGTGTAATTGTATGTCTGTGTGACTGACTGTGTCAGTACTCAGTACTCTCCGCCATTGACCAAAAAGTCAATCCCATTGCTTTGAATTATCCAGTTTTATTGTTTTAACACCAAAAAAGTAGCACAATGGAAAAGATCAAACAAAGCGAAAAAGAACAAAAAGGGTAAAGGGATTTTGATAGATTCATTCCTTTCACATCTTTAGTTGTATCGTATGATCGTATCCATTTGTTTTCAGTACTTCAGCGACCTGACACACGCTACATTTTCTGACGGAGTCCTTCTACATGCTTCCGTATATTTGACGGACAAGTGGGCCCTCCCTGTTGCGGGGTCCACTGCTCAGAGGGGTTGTACTATGAATATAGTTAAATAAAAAAAAAGAGTTTTTTTTTTTTATTGATAACCCGTAGGTATAAAAAAAGAGTACAACGACCAAGTCAGGGGATCAGTGTGTGTGTTTGTCTGAGTTCGTTACACGATATAACTGTTAAATTCATATCATCGTTTTAGAATTAATCAATATTATTTTCTTTGAGTGTCTTAATTGAACTTATTTACATATTTGACTAATAAATGAATACACTTAACTTATTACAATTTTCAGGATTGAGAATAGTCAGGATGGATTTTCAGGGTTCAAGAACTCTCTTGAAAAGGACTAAACATCTAAATAAACAATCGTTGTATATTGTAATAATTTTTTCCTTTTTTAATGAAAATTTTCGAAGTAGACCAAGTCTACTTCACTCAAAAAAAAAAACTTATTACAATTTATTCATAATATTTTCGACTTTATATTTATTTTTTTATGTACCAATATTTTTGATATATTATTTATATTAGATAAAACAAATAATTCGTAAAATATATTCGTGTTATAACAAAATCAGGAGTTTATACTTAAATAATTGTTATGACTTAGATACGCACATACTGCATGGGTCAGAGAGGAACATAATCCAAATGGTTTCACGTGTCATTTGACACAGAAGTTACTTAGGTGGCCTATATATAAATAAATCATGCCTATGGCCCAATTTATTTAAGGCCATATTTAAAATAGCATCAATCCCTTTCTATTTTTTTTATCTATTTAGGCCCATTGTATAAGAAACCAGCCCAATTATCATTTTTATTTAATGTCAGTTTGTATGCTAAATCTGATTGAACAAGATATTGGAAAACAAATTATTTTGTTAAGTCCTTGTAACAAAAATAAGACACCCCTATTAATATTCTTGAGAACATTATATATTTATGTATGAACTATTCATAAAAAATGTGGCACCTGGATTGCCTTTTTAATTGCAACTGTTGTGTCAGAACTAATATAAAGGTAAGGTTTCCATTGTCATACTAAAATAAATAAATAAATAAAAATGCCTGCCAACTAATCTCGTGACAACCAAGAGATTCCTTTAATTCACACAACAGAAGTACATATAATATATTCCTTAAATTACAAATTTGTTGGAGAAGAAAGCAAATAAAATAGCTTCTTCGAAATTATAATCTATCACGAGTTTATCCCAAAAAGAAGAGAAAAGAAAAGAAAGAAGGACTATAAGTCTTTTATTGTGAAATACAAACTGTGACCAATTTCTGCCATGCATGGTGCATTTAACTATTTAAGCTGCTTGCGAATATAATTCTTTTTAGCTAAATTCCTTTTGTATTCTGTGTATATTTTTCTTTGATTTTCTTAGCTCATCGGCTTTTCGAGCAATGCAGAGATGTACCACTCATTCTTCTCAATACCCTTATCCAATTTCCGACCCGCATTCCATCTGACCCGCTTGAATCTGATCCGGTCAAATATAGGCAGGTAAGTCGAGTTTAATTGTGTGCCGATACAAAAGAAATGGTCCAACCAGAACAAGCCACCCGGCCTCAACACCCGGTAAATATCGAAGAGCGTAAATTCTAACATCATGTCAGGAATCCAGTTGCTCAGGACGTGCATGGAGTGCACGACATCAAGAGTGTTGTCGAAGAATGGTAGCCGGTGCGCCACGCTTAAATGCATCGGTATGAGGCCCCTCGATGCGATGAAGTTGTTGAATGGCCCGTCAAAGTTCATGGAGGTGGTCACGATTGTCACATTGCGCTCCAACATTCGTGCTGCGAAGGTTGCCGAGCCTCCGCCTATGTCTAGACCGATGCGGATTGTACCTATATATGTTGTGAAACAAAAACACATTGAATTTTGATTAACCTAAATGCATATTACTGGAGATTTTTATTGTTTTGTTTTGTTTAAAACAATAAAAAACTAGCAGATCTATAACAAATTAAATATAATTCTTCTTCAATGTACATTACAAATTATGTTAGATGCATTTGTAACATTCCAAGTGGTAAGTTAAATAGGAATGGTATCAATGAATGAAATTTATAATATTTCTAACAAAACCTCTGCAGACCTAACCAGAATTTAGTTATATTTTTCAATACCTCGTCATTTTACTCTATGACTTCTGGTTCACAAGTTAGAAATAAAATTATCTAGAAAATATACCGCAAGATATATAATTATATACTGACCTTTTGGTTTCATTGCAAGAACAACATCTATGAAGTAATCAAGATCGCTCGTATCATGCATCCACCTGTCCTTCTCCCGGCCGAAGAGATTGAAGCAATCCTTGCAATCATAGCTCCCCGGGTGGTTTCCGCGGTCCACTAGGCATGAGTAGTTCTTGCACGTGTAGGCGTCCCATGTGATGCTGGTATCAGGCGGGATGGACCAGAGACTATTAGGATACGGATGGGGCTCCAAATACCTGGCTGGGGTACGGGGCTTGCACCGCCTCCTTGGCAATGGCTCACATCCTTTCAGCATAAGTCTCTGAGCAAAGACCTCGTCAGAGGGGCATTCACCCCCGACAGTGTAATCAAGGAATTTCTCCACTTCGTCTTGGAACTTGTGGCAAGCCTTTCCCAATGTCAGGTAAAGCTCATCGGAACCTAGGTTAGGCGTGTAACCTAGTGGCAGTTTGTGGGGCCCCATTGCAAGTTTTAACTCCGCGCTTGGCTCATGGTCCCACATGTGGGCATGTCCGTTATTGGTTCTTGGTTCTAAACGGCTTGTGTCGCCTATAAGGGTCTCAAGGAGGGAGTTGGCGGTGGAGAGCTGGGAGTGAAGAGCCGAGAGCTGGCTTTGGCTGTCTGACAGCCAGGCCCGCGTGGTATTGAGCTCGAGCATGAGTTTTTCTGAGTCCCACACATGGACGCTTGGCGTGTACCGCCAGAAGTTCAAACCAAATACCGAACCATTGCCTGAGCATAGAAAAATGGAGATAGAGTTTGTAAGTACTAATAGAATCAAGATTTTTATCTTTGATTTGATTGCCGAATGTCGATGCAATGGTTTCTTGGAGAGGTCGTAATCTTTGCTACCCATGTCTCTCTCTTTCTATGCCCCTCTCTCTCACTTTCTAACAACTTATACGAGACAACAAATTAGAAAGAAGTGCTTATAATAAGGGAAAAGTGGAGTGTGGTAAAAGCATTTCTGTAATGGTTTTGCTTGAGAAGAGGCAAAGTGTGTTTCACTGAGACATAACCAGGGAAGCCTCTTGTGTAAAGGCGGGAAACTGTACAGTTTTTTTTTTTTGTAATTTAAATGGCTTGATTTTACCCTGAACAAGAATTTTTCGTGCAATGAAATATGGCGGTTCAAACGGGCAAGATTTGTATCTCTCTAGGAGGTTTGACTTGTACCTCAATTGCTATCACACTACTACTATTAATTGCCAGCTTTATTGCATCACTTTGGTAATACTGAGGTAATGTGGAAGTCAGACGATGATAGTATCAATTGTTACTCAAGTAATTAACCCTCATTTAATCCAAATTCCAAAGAACCAAAAGTCAATGGTAATTAAGAGGCTTCTGCCTTCTCTAACAAGTGAGATCAACTCAACCGAATGAGAGTCAACCGACTCACTTGGGGAAATACTCCATTGGGTCAACTCAGCTGTCGGTTCTACTTTCTTATTTTTATGAGATTTTCTCACGTTGTTCAATTAATACTTCGGACGATGATTCAAATATTCCTATTTCATGATTCACTATGTGCAGGTTCCCAAAGATCTAATGATAGGTGTTTGCAAACTCATGTAGAAATAAAAACATTAGATATTAAATATGTATTTCATCCATACATTTAAACTTTTTTAAGATAGAATCTTTAAAAAAAAATAAAAATCAACAACAAGACGCACACGTTAACAGATAGATACAATGTTTTTATGCCAACAATCTAATATATTTTTCTGTACATTTTAAGTACAATCATCTAAACACTGCATCCAAGCTGACAGATTCTAAACCATTATAGAATCAACCACAATATTCAAAATGAATCTGCAATCATTAAGCCTTTAAGTTTATGTTACTAAAAAATGCCTCTTTTTAGTTTAATGACCCAAATCCAAAAGAATCTGAAAGAACACCTATGGCCAATCTGTACATGGATAAACAAGTACCGTCACCGCATCTTATAAGCCCAGCCATGCTCACTAAGAAAGGCCTGAACTGCCTCCTTGATGGCCAGATTTGGTACTAGTTGGGACGGCTCAAGTGCTTCCCTTGTAACTGGATCAAACTTTCCTACCTATCATTTTTTAAAAATAAAAATAAATAAATAATAATACAATAGAAAGACACAAGTATTCTGAGAATCACATGATCATGAATATTATTATGATAAGCCTTAAACTATCACGAACTTAGAAAAAATACCCCTATGTTATGAATATTATTCAATATAACCCACGATTCATCATAATAACCTGAAGAAATACCCAAATTATATCGCATAGCTGGCTACATTTATCTTAGAAAGAAAGAAAAGAGTGGCCTATTTTATCATTCATACTTTCATATAGAACAAAGTAGAATTAATTGGAGGGGAAGCCCCCACAATATTGTTATTTGTTAAGAGAAGTAGATGAAAACCTACATAATATTGTTCTTTTTTAAGATAGTAAATTTAAAAAAAAAAAAACTCTCATCTTGTAGGTCTATTAATTGTTCAAGTTATTTTCGCACAATGGAGAAATGATCAAGTGTATGGTAAAATTTTTACCTTATGCAGATGCTCAAGAAGTACAGCCGCTCATAAGTGATACCACTTGGGGTTATAACAGGGTCGCGATATATATCTAGTGTAATCTTACAACACAAGTGGTCTGGTACCTGCCACCAGATGAGACAACAACCAATGTTTTACTTCTGTAGCAATTTTTCAATATAGGAAGATAAGAACTTGTCTATCAAATTTTACAGGGTTGCAATATATGTCTAACGTAATCTTACAACACAAGTGGCTGGTGACTGCCTCTGAATGAGACAACAATTCATGTATTACTTTGGTAACAATTGTATAATATTATTAGCATTGGATAATGATAAATTGTATATTTCAAATTTTAGTGTGCTGCATTTTCCTTCTGTTCCATATGAGTGAGCATGACAAATTACTGTTGTCTTTTTTTTTTATTTTTTTAGAGCAAGTATAACTCCGCCTATGTTTTACATAGCCAGTCCCAAGCCCTGAAAGGAGGGTTGTGATAGGCTTGGCGAGCCAACATAAAAATTGAGCCAATCTTACAATCTTATGGAAATGAAATTCAATATGGGCTTCCTTTCTAGCCTACCCCAACTTGTTTGGGACGAGGCCTTGTTGTTGTTGTTTGAAGTACAACCCATCTTCAAAACAGACACCACATGCTCACAGCTCACACACATGTGAGATGGGGTGAGAGAGGGGGTACAGACCTCAGTAGCAACATCAGCTGAAACGGCTTTTCTGAAGACTTCCTTAAGCTCACTTATCTGCTCCACCAGACCTGTCTCATCCGAAGAAGAATCCACACAATGGTAACTCCTAAGAGCATTTTCACATGCTTCCCTATAAAACAAACAGTAAGTGATAGAGCATAGAATGAGAGCATTTAGAAACAGTCCTGGTTCTCCACTTCTTCATAACGTCCATGATACAAGGTATTTTCAGAAAACATCAGTTCCTACATTGAAAAAGCTTATCCAAACTTCCAAAGTATTATCTCGATGATAATTTAACAATTCATGTTTCCAAGAAAAATGGAATTTGGCAGGTTTTTCTGTTTTTTTTTCTGAAAAACTAATAATAATAACTTAACAATTCATAAATTTCCTTTTGTCTGCACAAAGTTGTGCACTTCAATTTTTTAATAAAGTGATCAGCTCAGAACTTTTAGGGAAATTGTTAACTGCAATCAGCACCTTGTGTATTTATTGAATGAGGAAAAAACATACTCCCTACTTTTGATTGCTCCATTACGCAAATCTCGATTGCGGTTATCAATGGGATTGTACAGAACCAGACAAATAATAGTGTAGAAAGAAGAAGCCAAAAGAATAAGCATGTAATTATCACTTTTGTTTCCTCAACAACAAGTGTTTATCTGCTAGTACCTTTCTGCAAATACCATAAATCATGGACATGCTTTTCACTTAATTACTCTTTTCTGGATTTTGCCAAATCTATAAATAAAATCGCCCATACTCTAGATTGTAGAGAGCATCTAGACGTTGTATGGAAGCCCTTTCCCAGTCCGAGTACTTGGCCTTGGCGAGCTCTTGCCATATCTCCTCTACAATGTAGCTCGCCGGATGGGCCCCTCTCCCCAGTTCTAGAGACTTCAGTATTTCCAATATTTGTATAGTATTAGTCGTTTATTGTCATAAAAGAAGAAGTAATATAATACTACAAGTAGAAAATTTATTTGTTCGTGCAAGTTCAAATAGACATTATTATGCTAATTTTATTTTTAATCTTTATTTGTGTCCTGAAATCATCAATAGCTTGGTTGAGATATGGAGCTACACCCACAGAGAGAGAGAAAGAGAGAGAGAGAGAGATACCTTTTCAAGTTGTTTGATGCCTTCAGCAAATTCCTGCCTGTCCAAAAGTGCCAGACCTAACATATAGTGTGCCTAAATATTGCAGAAATCTTATCCTATTATCTATAGATATTTTGCTTCTAACAGTAGCTAATAATGATGCCTCAATAACACAAATAAGTGGACTTGCATGGTTATCAAGTTTTGACAGACATGTTTTTATCCCACATTTATATTATTAGTGCGTCATTTTCTACAAGTATCAAATCCCCAAGGAATCAGTTTATAAGCTCAAAATATCCTTATATGTCACAGTTCAAGTTCAACTAAACCTAAAATAACATGTGAAATAAAAAAAAGGAAAAAGAATAGAGCTTTACACCTTGACAGAATTATTGTCAAGCTCAAGGGCCTTTCTACAATCATCCTCGACTTTTCTCCATTGGCTACAAAAGAAAATAAGTAACTAAGTAAATAGTAAATAGACCAAGCATCTGTTCCTATTGCACGAATCAAATTCTGTAGCAACTAGCAAATTAAAAAGTAACAATAGATAATAAACTAAAGAGAGATGGATTTCTTCACACTTTCTCTTCTTGTAACATAGTGCCCTGTTGGTCAAGTACACCGCCACATTTGGGCAAAGAGCAATTGCCTGGAAATACATCACCCAAAAAAATTGTTAATGCTAAGAAATTGGATCCACCAATTATCCTAATCAAATATATAAAATGTATATGAAAATTGAGCTATTGCATGGAAATACTTGAACACAGGACCCAAAAATATCAGAGTTAAGAAATTACATTCACCAAGAAAATGAATTAAATTAGGTAAATTAACAATTGAACAGTAATGGAGCCTCTTCGTCAACTGTTACAAAACACTGATAATTCTGGCGGGGTCAAAGGAGTAGATAATGCAAAGGTTAATATGTTTGTAAGGTGTATGATATAATATATTGTAATTTCGGCATAAACAACCTCACATATATACAAAATCCTCTTATTATCGGTTTCCCCTCCATCCCCAATACCCTCTGATCAACCCAATGTTCCCGTTTTGCTTTAGGAGCTCCGCCTGCTTCACCACGCTATCCGGTATCGGCGCCGAAACCATCTCTCTCTCTCTCTCTCTCTCTCTCGATTTGTAATTGAGGCGCTTGGCAGGAGAAACAGAGATGCAGTTGAAGAGATGAAGAGAAGAGTGGCAATTTTGTTTGCGAGAAGTTCCCTCGCAAGTCGCAACTGGATTTGTGTAGAAGCTTCCGACAGGAATTTGGAAAGCACAATGGAAGAAGAAGCAAATCGTCTAATTGCGTGTATACCCTGTTTTCGGAATTTATTTTTAAATTAAACCATTCCTGACTTGCTATTTATCTAATCATACGGATGTGTTTGGATCACGTCATAATTAGTGCAAAAATAGTATTTTCTAGAATAGTGGTTACTTTTTGCTATCTAATCGGGTGCAAAAATAATGTTAATTTTGTGTTATCTAAGTTGGTGAAAATATTGTTTGAATTGCACATTTGAGTAGTGATAGTGAGAACTAGTAAAATAATAAATTATTTTAGTTTTTTAACGGATAATAATAATAATATAATAATAAAATATTGATATCAATTTATAATATAATAATAATAATAATACAATAATAAAATGATAATAATATAATAATAGCACAAATGACACTATAAAAAATATAAATAAAAAGTAAATAATATAATAAAATAATCATAATGATAATAACAATAATAATAATAAAATAATGATAATTATAATAACAATAATAAAATAATAATAATGAGAATTACAATAATAATAACAATAACAACAATAATAATAATAAAATAATGACAATTACAATAATAATAATAATAATAATAATGACAATTACAATAATAATAATAATAAAATAATGATAATTACAGTAATAGTAATAATAATAATGACAATAATAATAATAATAATAATGATGATGATGATGATGATGATGATGATGATAATAATCATCATAATAAAATAATGATAATTGCAATAATAATAATATCAAGATGATGATGACAATGTAATAAAATAATAATTTTTCTAACCATGACATATGCTAATTTGTTAATCCTAACATTTTGTTGGGTTAGCAAAATAGCACAAACCAACACTACTCATAACTTACCAATTCTTGTTTGGATCACATTTTTGTGTGGATAACAGCACTAACTCATGGTTAGTGCTATTTTTGGTGATCCAAACACACCCACGATGTCTTGCCAAAACGCAATCCTGCACCCTTTTTGCAGCACAAGTCTTCACTTATTCTGACCGTCGGATCAAAGATCAATGGATTTGATTTAACAATATAAAAGTCTCCCTAAATTATATTAATGACGATCGAACGTTGATTTTTAATACGACAGTTCAAATTGAAGTAAAGTTCTCTGTTGTACAAAGAAGTGCAGTAGAGGATACAGGTCTGTATCTTGCCAGGTAAAATTACATAAGCTGGATGTATATTTATTAATTGAAAATTTAGAAATATTCTAGCTCATTTGGACCGTTCAATTTAATTTGACCGGTGAAAAATATTTTTTAGAAAACGCAAAAAAAATATTAAAGTAATCACTTTTCTATTTTTATCAATCTCGATGAATTGAATGATTCAAATGATTTAGAGTATTCATTGTACTTATCTTTTGAAATACCAAAGCTTTTATCTTATTAATTAGTAAATACATTATCTATGACGTATTATTATATTCTGCTAATTTATAAAGCCTTCTGGAAGGAAACATACAGGAAATAATTCCATAATGTATAAATCTGAGAAATCCAAAAATCCATCAATCGTTTGTACAAAATTTAAGATTTTCGTGATATATACAACTTTTACGCGTTGCTGCTCTTGTATGTTTGTTTCCGCACCTCTATTTTTAGCTGTGTATTGGAGTTGCGCGTCAAAGATGATTTTTTTTTGTTTTTTCACCTAAAAGCCGGGAAAACATGTTTGTTTCATTGAAACAGACATCTAAGAACGATAAGCTCTAAATACCTATATATCATAAATGATATAATTGGTATACTAAAGTTGCAAATGTATTCAAAGATAAAATTAACTAATAGATGCAGCAATAATCTATGTATCAGCTAGAACAAAGCTGAGCATACTATTCTGACTTACAAACAAAACAAAGTTCCAAAAAAATACAAATTTTTAGACCAATGTATCAGACCAAACCAAATCAACAAGTTCTCAACATAGCCTAAATTTCTTCAAAAAAAAGTTAACCAAAGCATCATCACTCATCTTCAGCAGTTATACTATTAGTGTAAAACCCACTAATCTCGACAATTATTCATGAAAATAATTGTCTTGTTAATGAGGAAATTAATCGTTAACTAGAAATTTATCTCAAAATTAACATATGAAAATAAGTAAAATTCAATGCATTCTTCTTTAACAACTTACAGAAATTTCGTATGAGTTGAAACTATTTAAATAAAATATACCAAGCTTGAAATATTAATTAGGATCGTATAGAATATGACTCGAGTTAATTACCCTTTAATTACCCTTTCAAAATAATCAGATAAAATAAATAAATCAGATTTATAATTAAATCTGCATGAAACGAATCATATGTTTTTCCTATATTCGATTTAAGATACAACTGCCACACAATGGGCTACACGATTGATGCTTCAAACCCAACACACCTTAAAATTTAAACCTGAACATTTATAACATGCAAGTTGCTACCCCAGACGACCCAATGAGTTAAAATCTGAGTCTTACAGCCGGATGCCACACGAAGAGTCACACATAAGGTGTTGCACACACGATTCTAGTGCCTGTTCAATGTCCTATCTCGATCTCATGTGTCTGAACACCCCGAAACGAGTCACGATCGGTCAGGTGGATCGCCTCACACTTGATAACCACTCTGCACGCGAGAACGCACAAAGGTGGCGCCACAGAGAATCCTAAAACCTCTCCTCTCTCTCTCTCCCCCTCTCACTTCCTCTCTTTCCCGCTGGGGCCCACACCCCACCTAGAAAAACCCCCTCCTGTCCCCTTTCTTTTCTTCCCTCGGGACCCCAACACATCTCTCTCCCTCTCCCATCCCATTTAATGCCATTACCCTTCTCTCTTCCTTTTCCCTTGCTCTCCTCCGCCCCTTTTCTGAAACTGTCTCTCTCTGATTTGTTCTCCCTCTTAGCTCCGTCTTGTCTCTCCCTGTAGGCCATCAATGGCAAATCCATCCCTTTGACTCTTGCGTGACCTGTCCCATCTGATGGCATTCGACATTTATGAGAGGGTGCTCCTCGCTGCCACTGTGGTAGGTTCGTACTCGAGACACTTGAGTGTGCTGAAGAAATTTTCCGTTGCCTTGTCGTACCCGGCCTTTACACTGTTATTCACTGTAGCTAGCATGACTTTGTGCAGCACCCCCTTCTCGTCTATAAATTTGACCCCGTGCACTCGCCTCGTGACCTGCTGTTTAGGCTTTCATGTGCTGAGAACAGATAATACAAATCGTTTAATTTGTGAGTTAGGGTTGAGTTTCAAAGACAAATAGGAGGGCAGGCAGCGAGGCGGTGTTAACGAGGTCCGCCCCCCCCCCCACCAGCCTTCGTTATTCGAAGCTTACCGCTCTCGTGCTCTTACTGGTAAACATCGTTACCCTCAGACACTAACTGTTTTGCTATTTTTGTTTCGGATTCTCTGTGCTGTGGTCTTTGCTGTTGCTTGTTGTTGACTCGTTTGCCTTACTGTGATATGTCTGAGATGTTGTGCTTGTCGGTGTTCTGGTTCTTCTTGCTGTACTGACCCGTGGGGTTGTCTGATTTTTCTTGTTTTGAGTTGCGCACTCTGATGGCTGTGGCCATCGAGCCACTGTCGTGCTTAAGGCTCAACCTCTGTGACCACTGGCTTGCCAGTTGGGTCTTTGTATTAGTAAAACCTGGTACCAGCCCTGCTATGAACTAATACCAGTATGCATTTTTTTTTGTTGTTGTTTGTGCTGGCACTTTGTGTCTTTCTGGCTTGTTGCTGGCACGGGGTATCTGCTGGATTTTTGGACCAGAATTTCTGACATGTGGCTGCACTGGCTTGCCAGCGCCAGTGCAGTGTTATTCTATGCTGTGCTGCTTTGGATTTTTGGTTCTGAACTGGCACTGCACAAGGATGCCAGCCCCTGTGCAGTGTACTCCTTATGGGCTGGGTTCGCTTGCCTATTGTGTTCTGTCTAGAGAAAACAAATTGGGCCCTTGAGATGAATTGCGGAAATTTTAATTTAAACAAATTGGGCCTTATGGCCCATTAGACCCTTAGACCCTAAATGACTAAGTAAACGTTTAATAAAGTATATTTATCTCTCTAATAAGCACAATAACAATATGCATCTATAATTATCAGAATATTTTATTTCCTTCTTTGCTTAGTTTAATTAAAAGTCCGACTAAAAGTGGTTGAATTTATAACATGTTTTCCTCGTGCTGTTCCTTATTGATGTTCTGTAGCATATCGTCCTGTCGTCAATAAATGGGAAGTAGTAGAACACTTAGAATCTCACACAACATTTAACAAAGGAATAGAGACACATAACTCACATCCGCTTGCCGTGCGGTAAGGACACTGCACAGAAACTTTGACCCAGTAATAATAACAATTAAATTAAGTTAGGAGCATCAAGGACGTCTCAAACGCTTAGATTCTTAAACTCAAATGTTCAATCTAACTAAATACGATCCGATCACTAATTTAGGAGATTTAGCCGACTCGTATCCACTCACGGGAGACGAGGCCGTTACTGACGCTGTCGACGCTGATACAGGCGCAGACGCTTCAGAGCTGCCCCCGGAGTAGAGTCGACCTTGCGTATCGCTCCAGCTATCTCAGGTGTGGATTCCTGGGGATTATATTCCTTTCTCTTTTAATAGGACCAACCAGACTTACCTAAATTGAATTGTGGTACCAAACTACCAAACAATAACTAATCAGGCCCATAGGACTTGAACTGTCATAGTTGCACACCGGTAACTGTACCAACTATTGAGACAAACCTGCATCTCATGTCATAGGCATTTCATGTTGCATATAAGATCCGATACACGGATCGTATTAGACTATTAGCTACTTATAGGTAGTTGCGTATCAATATTATTTATATATATTCTCGTCGGGAGTGATGAGAGTCGGGCCGGTGAGTCTAGCTAGGACGGATGTAGTCTGGGGGCATCGTGAGGATGGATTACGTACGCAAGCTCAACGCCCGTGGGGTCCATTTCTCGGGATGTCCCTAAGGACATTCGATCACTGCTCACCATCGATGACCATCACTTGATGGCTCGTAGTGCCAGTTTGAGTGTTCGATTTTCAAGATCCTTATTTAAAATAAATATTATAATATCCTCCTTTGAGTGATTAAGGTTCGGTTTCTCAGTTTAGAGTATGCGTGTCATATGTGACGTATTGGAGCTATTCCGTTCTTATATATTTCTATTTAGCCGATGTTTCGGGATCTCCTAATATTCGAAGGACTTCCTCCTTTGGCCCCTGGTTGGTACAGAGGAAGTCTGGGGCTCCCCTTTGGCCCCTGGTTGGTACAGGGAGTTCCCTTTTATTATTGTTACTCAAACGGGTAGTCGGTTCCTTATTTCCGTATGACGGCTGAGACCGAGAGTTTAAATTTATTTTCTTATCTTTTGTGAGGGTAGGTTTCTCGGTTCGCTTTTTGATCGAGTGTGTGCTTTTATAGCCGCTCATGCATTTACCAGGGCGTTTCGTTCTGGAAACTCAGATTTTAGTTAGGCCGTGGTTGATTTGAGACCCGTCCAATGATTACGTTGGGCCTGTGGTTGATCTGGGACCCGCCTAACAATACCCTTAGGCTTGTGGTTACGACCCGTCTGAGGGGGCGAATCCTGAAGTCCTACACCGGGGTTTTCTAATTTGACAAATCCTTTCTTGTCTGGGAGCCTTGATGTAAATCACCTTACTATCTATATATATACTATTATTCCTCATATTACTTTTGGGTTTACTTCTCGTATCGTCTTTTGGATAGACTCATTTCTAGAAATGTGAAATGGTTAAGAAATGCACATTTAGGTGTAGTAATTTAAATTAAAATTTAGACTCAGTAAATGTGAATGGTCCAACTTTGAATCGGATATAATCCCAAAGGCTGGACCTTAATCCACACTGAGTAAATTTTTATAATTTACTCACGTTCCACGGTTGGTTGTGGGGTCCAGGTAAGGAGTAGAAGTTCTTTTGATGACCCGAGGAGAGCGCTAGGATGGAGTCCCCGGCGTCATTCGTTTTGAGGATCACTTCGTTTGTTTCCCTGTTATTCTTTTGTTAGGATTAGTTTGTAGTAGGTTAGTTAGGGTCGATCCCACGTCCTTTGATGGGATCGTCCCCCTCTGTATGTATTCTATTTTTGTTTAGCTTCCGCTGTAAACTTTGTATCCTGACGCTGGATTATATATATATATGTGTATGTTGGATGTTCATGTACTGTGTGAAATGTGTGTGCTTTTCCTAAAAATTAAATATAATAAATAAATCTTATCTGTAATTCTGAGTGGCAAATTAAGCCTTTCGTGTACTTGTAATCAAGTACACGTGGCGGGATTAACACCCCTAAACTAGTCATTATTTCTGGGGTGTGACAATTAGTGATCAAAGCATGTTCAAACAAGGGATCCTCCTCTAGTGGTGTTCCTCTTATGTCCATTTCTGCTAGTAATCTCCAAGGTTCCATTTTCTCCATCCGATTTTCAATCTCCAGAGTAGGGTTTTGAAGGTCACGAGCATCATGTGGCATAATCAAATGCAACTTAAAGAAAGATGAATCTTTGTTATTTTTACATCAATATTCTAGCATATTAATTATTTATACTGCTATAGTTCTTGAAGGATGTGTATTTTGAAAGTTATTTTTTATATTAATTTATGTAATGTTCATGATTTAAAATGTTATCAAACATTTTGTTTCTTGAGATTAATATGTTATATTTTTAGAAGCGTTCAAGAATATGTGTTTGGTCTTGAACTATAGAGCTCTTAAGATGAAAAAATATGTAATCTTAAATACGTTCACAATCATGGTAATTAAGGAGGAACATTAATTATCGTATAAAATTGACATGTCAATTAAAGTACATTTTAGTTCTATAAATATTAATAAGTGATTATCATATAATGACATGAATATATAAAATATGTATTATATATTGAACATGACCTAATTAGATGGAGCATTATATGAATTGTGTTTGTGTCATTAATATTTCCATAGTGTCTTTTGAATCTTAGATATGAGAATATGAGATGTATAGATTTTTCACATGAGAAGTATATAATGTGATTATTATTTAAAAACTATCTCATGATAGGAATAAAATAGTAATTCATTATTTACGACTTGTGCGGGAGAAATTTATGTATTCATATTATCATTGTCTCTCGATTAATTGAGTTATGATATTATTGAACCTCTTGGTATAGTAAAATTATATTGCATGCAATATAACTAATGTAGTTACAATTATAATTCACTTGAGAGACCAAGAAAATAATATAATGCAAAAATAACACGATCTTATTTTGCATATTATTCATAATATCATGTGACATGAATATACAATTATACACAAATTAAGTGGATGAAGGAAATAATTACTATGTTGTTTGGGTGCTATAATGTAATATTAGAACCTCTTATAGTCAATGATATAAAATATTTTATATTATATCCCAAGACGACATAGACTCTCTGTAAGGTCACACCAAATGAATAAAAACAACAAGTATTTTATATTTTATATCATGTATTTATTTTCAAGATATATAAAATAAAATGCAAGTGATAAAATGAAAATAAAATGTCATCATATGTCATGCTTAGTCCATAAATGCATTTATGAGAATATGTGAGTATTATTTAACATAATGTTGGAAAAACATTATAATAATAATATCAACATCACATATAGAATAATATAATTGTATTATTGAATCATAAATTAATTTATTTAAACCCATTGCTAAATGTGATTAAAGAGTAACAATAGAATGCTATTACATTAGTGTAATTAATTCAAATTAGTACTAAAGGTTGCCCTAGAATTTGACTATATAGGTACATCAGTAAATCTCTATACTACATAACTAAGTCTTTATATCTATCACTTTGATCTTCATCAAACGTTTTACAACTAACAACTACAAGTAAGTTATCAAGTAGATAAAACAAAGTATAACAAAATAACTACGAAAAATGTACTGGTACAAGTGTATATAAGCACTAAGTGATAGAAGCTACACGTGAATACATAAGCATGAATACAAACTACATGTGAATACATCAAAGTAATATACTAGCATAAGTCCATATATACTAATACAAGTCCATAAATGAAATTATATGTACAATTTAAATTAATATGTTGAAAGAAACAAGTCTTAATACCAAGAGTTATCATACTGAATATTGACATGTAAAAAGTTAATATATTGATACAAGTTCATATATATACACATCAACACGACTCTATACTATATAAACAAGTCTTAAAACAAACTACATAGAATAACTAAAAAGTAATACATTAACATAAACTACATAGTCTTAATACAGACACAGTCACAAGTCTTTATACTAACTCATGGATAACTGAAAATAACAACACAAATAATAATATTAATGATTTAATTGAAGCAATTTGAATCACTAAAGCAATCATTATATGGCAAGACATCATAAGCTGTTCGATTATCCAATTCACGCAATTTGAATCACAAAATAAAAAACAGAAAAAGAACAATTTTTAGGCCAAAAACCCATGAAGGTTTCAGTACAATACCTGAAATGCAGATGAATACAACTGCAATTCGAAAGAATGAAAATAGTGCAGCAAATTGATTATCAACGAGATAAGACGCGATGATAAATCTTGATGATTACAAACATCAAATTCGATTAGAAGATGAATGCTCCAATTCGATTATAAGGAATTTGAAAGGCGATATGGAGAGATTGAGATAACATAGAAGAAAGAATAGAGAAAAGGAGAGAGCAGACGAGATTTAAATTGTGAGATCGAGAGATCGAAATAACATAGAAAAAATGAGAAGGAGAGGAAACATGCGAGATGTCAATGGCGAGATGAAGATGAAGATAAAAAATTTGAATCGCGCAGAATAAAAAACAATTTGAAAAAGAAATGAAATCTCAAAGAAAGGAAGAGAAAAGAATGGCGCATAGAGATTCAATTAGTTAGATTTCATTTTTAATCATATCGGGGACATATAGGGTGTAGGGAATTGACAAAATTCGATTGGGTCCGAGTCGGCTTGGAAAATTCGTGGCCGCGACCCGGCCCGAGATCCAATCCGTGTGGACCCGTCCCAAAAAAAAGGGAAGGTCTAAGACGGGTTGCGTTCAATTTTTTGGAAAAACTCGTCTCAAACCCACCCCAGAATTGGACCGGCCTGACCCGTCTAACCCGTCTTAACCCGTCAATAATCCGGCGCTAACTCGTCTTTAATCCGTCGTTGGCCCGTCACTAACCCGGTATAACTCGTCCCGTCGTCTTTAATTAAATTTTTTTAAACAAATTCAAATAAAATCAAAATTCGAAACAAATAAGGAAAACAGAAAAGAAAATCAGAAAAACAAAAGTAAACAAATTTTAAAAACACAAATAAATTTTAAAAATTAAAAAAACTCAAAAAAACCAAAAAAACCAAAAAAACTCAAAAAAATTAAAAAAACACAAAAAATTCCGCTGAATCCGCCTCAAACCCGTCGGCGGACCATAGACCTAAGACGAATAGCGACCGGCATACAAAATTTCAACCCGTCTAAATCCGACCAACCCGTTAGATCGGACGATTTGGACCGACCCGATCCAACCCGACCTATTGTCAAATCTCTAATAGGTGACACGAACACAATAAGTTGTAAAAAATTTAATCTTCGAAACTCTTTCTTTACTTCCGTTAAGAATCCTGAAATAATTATTTTTTAACCTCCCTTCACTCACCTCACCTCCAAATAAAAGTGCACAGAATATTTTCCCAAACCACAGCCTACCATGTCCGGGCATTTAAATCATCAAAAGTTATCCTAAAACTTGAAAAGATAAACCCCCAAATCCAAAAGAGCGCACCGCAAAGCAAGACCTTGTCACTCCATCTTTCCCTTTCAATTCGCCTCGAACCCTAGTTTTCTTCACTCGAAGCATCACCAAAACCCTAATTCATTTCTCACATTTCCCATTCGTACCGTTTGCAGTGCGAAAATTAGGCCATGGAAGGAGCGTACAACTCTCGCACTCCCGAGGAGGTTTTCAGGGATTTCAGAGCGAGACGAGCTGGCATTGTCAAGGCTCTCACAACTGGTAAAATTTTCCCTTTTATGCTCGTGTTTGTTTCTAAATTCTGCGTGAAACCGTGTAATTTGTGGTATGGGGTTTGAGTGTTATCCTTACAGTTACATTGTTCAAATTTAGTTCGAGGCTCTCAACAAACATTTGTACAGTCTCTGGGATTTTAGAAATGTACGACTGATCACCTTTTGTGATCTTTGCGACCTTTCTAATATAAAGAAATGGCTCAACTGGTGTTGTGTGTTTACACACACACACACACACAACCAAACAAACTGTTCTTCAGTTTGAGCTTTATTTTTTTTTTGTTGGTCATCAGAAGTGGTGATGGTTGTGACATCTTTTAATTCCTGCAATTTGTAAATGGTACATTTCTATCTTCTAAATTGTAAGTTGTTATTGTAAGATTCTAAGCAGTCAGCTGAAAAGGATTGTAAAATTATGGCTGTCTTTTTCTGCAAATGTGTTGTACAATCTAGTTTGAGGGCATGTCTGCTGTTTTGTGTCTGTCAATCTGATTTTTTTTAGAAACGACTTATGTTTGGTTGTTGGTTTAAATTCAAGGTTAAACTTCAAGTACCTTGCCACAAATTGGATTTCCCTTTCTTGTGTGTTTTTCCCTAATTTTTAAACTATAATTTTGGAATCTTGTTATTTTAATTCTCTTTGTAGGATTGATTATCTGCCATATCAATTTGATGATTTTTATCACTTTGTTTTTGCAGAAGTCGAAAAGTTCTACGGGCTTTGTGATCCTGGTGAGTGTTTTATTTTTTTTTGAAATCAGTGGGTTTTTCCCACCACTTCTATTTCAGAATTGAAAAGAAGTTTTACAAAGTAACTGACACCCCTATTCTCTATATCAGTATCTAATAGAGAAATATATCCAACGTACGATGTACCATGGGTTCGGGGCACCTTTGTCACAATCGCATGACATCGGTGCCCCCCCCTTACTATCTGTCTTTCCACCTAGTTATTATTTCGTGAGTGTTTTATTGACTGTTTCAAATTATTACATGATGGCATATGCAAAGATTTGCCTGGTGATTGTTTTAAAAAATGTCATAGCAATTATTAATTTCAGTTGGGATTTACTTCTATATTCTTTAAATTAAGCACTTTTAGTACAAAGGTGTGTTTTGAGCAATGCTGAATTATATAGATAAAACCTTATCATATGTTGACTTAAATTCTGTACTGGAGGAACAAATCATTTCTTACTTGTAGAGTTGTATTTGATACTGATTTCTATAAGCCTTTTCATTATTTTCTTCCTCTGTATGTATTAGTGGTTCTGTATACTGCTTTGAAGATTCTTACAGAAACCAAATTGCTGAGTTTAGACTTTCTTTATATCCATAGTTGGATATCACAATCCCAAATAGAGTCATATAAAAGTGTCTCAACTTTGTGGTGGAAACCTCAATTTACTCCAATGTTTTACTATTGTGGAAACTATTGACAGGGGATGTGTTAGGATTGAAAGTTGCATGAACTAATTGGATTTTTTCTTAGGTATAACATGGTAAGAAGAAAGAAAATCCACTCAACCACATGTTCTACTTTGTAAGCACTTATTGAAACATAAATTTCAATTGGAATATAGTCAAAAGAAATATAATGTTTGAAGCTGGATAAGTTAATAGGTTTTAAATAAAGGAACCAGTAATGATGAACAATCGTGCATAGATTTAAAATTAAAATTGTTTTGTTTAGTTTTATATTTCTTCGCACTTTTCTGTTTTCTGAATTCGAACTCCATAGTAAATACCACAATCTATAGGTTCTACGTTGTATGCACTTCTTGAAACCTTGAAAGGTAAATTTCCATTGCAATATAGTCATATGATACTGGTGAAGTTCAACAAGTTAATATGTTTCAGATGAAAGGATCATTACTTGTGTGAGGTAATGGGCTGTCGTGCATAGAATTAGAAGTTTTTGTTGTTTAGTTCCACATTCTTACTGTATCTTTTGTTATTATTTAGAAGTAGTGGTGTAGTTGTACGACTTCAGTCCAGGATTAGCGATGTAGGGTGCTAGTCTACACTTATGATTTGTTGAATAGTTTATTATTATTATTGTTGTTGTTGTTGTTATTATTATTATTACTACTACTACTACTACTACTACTACTACAACTACTACAACTACTACTATTTTTACTACTATTTTACTATTTATATGCTATGTTTTATTGTATCCTGTGCCTTTGTGATAACTTTTGCTCCTTAAAATGAAGTTCCTTTGATCTTTTGTTGTTCCATGTGATTAAATTTCCTCTTTTATTGCTTTACTAATATTTCAGAGAAGGAGAATCTATGTCTATATGGACTCCCAAATGAGACATGGGAGGTGAACTTGCCTGCTGAGGAGGTCCCACCAGAGCTGCCCGAGCCAGTATTAGGCATTAATTTTGCACGGGATGGTATGGATGAAAAAGACTGGCTTGCGCTTGTTGCCGTGCATAGTGATGCATGGCTACTAGCTGTTGCTTTCTACTTTGGGGCCCGCTTCGGCTTTGACAAAGAGTCCAGGTGCTAATTGGAACTCTCATTTATAGTCATCTTTTGTAAAACTGCCTGAAGTATTGTCTCATTCTCTTTCTACTTCCTCTTTCTCTCTCTTCTCGTTGTGCTACAGCTTTGAATAATGCATCTGAGGTTTTTGGTTTGTGGGATTGGAAGTTTTGCAGAACTTTGTAAATTTAACTAGAACCCACAAATTGTTTGTGTTAATAGTAGGGCTGTTAGCAGGTAGGGTAGGGTAATGGTAGAGGTATTTTTGTACCCATACCTGATAAGTTAACAAAAAAATTTCTTATCCATACCCATGTCCGATAAGCTAACAAAAATAAAATCTTACCCATACCCATCTTATCGCGTGCATATGGGTCGGGTAAACGGCCAAGAGGGTTTCAGTTACTGCCCTAATTTTCATTCAAAAAATATATTAAATGTTATACAATTTTTTTAAAAAAATTGTGAAATATACATTAATTAACTTTAAAGCAAAGTATGCAATGATTTAAATCTTGTTAATTTGTTTGAAACATTAATTTAGTTTGATTGTTATTAAGATATGAAGTAAATTATTATATTTATACATATTAATCTATACATATATTTGTAAAATTTACCCTATAGATAACTGATATGAAATAGCTATTACCCTTATCCTTACCTGATAAGTTAACGAAAAGTTTTTCTTATTCATACCATACCCAATAAGCTAACGAAAATAAAATCTTACCCATACCTGTCTTATCGGGTACGAAACGGATCGGGTAAACGGCCAAAAGGGTGCCTTTACTTGATAAGTTAACGAAAATGTTTCTTATTCATACCCATAATAAGCTAATGAAAATAAAACCTCACCCATACCTCGTCTTATCTGGTATGGATCGGGTAAACGGCCGAAAGGGTTTCGTTGACAGCCCTAGTTCATAGTGGCTATCTTAATATAAGGTAAACACTAATAAAATTCATGAACAACTATAAGCGCACAAAGATGTCCATGTAATTGAGCCGGCACTTTACATGCTCATGTCTCTAGTAATTTGCTTGGCTGTTATTCTTGAACCCATATCAAGCTCTGTCATAAAACATGGGATGTATATTTTCTAGCAGTTGAGAAACCTCTGGATTGTTATGACTAACTTTCTTCAAATAGTGTTACATTATTTTAGCTGGATTATGGAAGATCTTACTTGGATGCATGAATGTATGTACAGGAGGAGGCTATTTAACATGATAAATAATTTGCCAACTATTTACGAAGTTGTGACAGGAACTGCAAAGAAGCCAACAAAAGAGAAGACCCCTAATAGCAGTAGCAAGAACAACAAGTCTGCCTCGAAGCCGGTACATACTTTAGTATTCACCTTTTAATGGAACACTTCTCATTCAACAGGTATGCAGAAACCATGCGAACATCAATTTTTACCTTCCGAAAATGAAAATTATTAATGAATTCCATAGAATGTATGAAATAAGCACCTCTTGCCTAATTTAATTATATTGGGTAATGCCCTTAGCACCCCTCTCTTTTCCCTTGGTTGTATGTAGTTGCATCTCTTCCCTCTAATTCAGTTTTATTCAGTAATACCCCTACCATCCCTCCTTTCTCCATTCGTGCAAGTAAAATATTAAATATCAGTGAGGCTCTAACTGGGTCAAATTCTGAGAAAACTGAGATAGGGATGAGTAATTCTATAACTTCTTTTGGAATTATGTCTTTTTTCTATGCCTGTGCTGATGAAATTTGCTCTTTTGTACATGACATGAATAAGATTTATTCTATTTCAACTTTAAATGTTTTGGTGCAACAGCCATTGCGCCATGGAGAGTCTCACACCAAATCAGCTCCCAAGCCAAAGGAAGAGGATGGAAGTGGAGATGAAGAGAACGGTGATGAAGGGGAAGAAGAGCAGGGAAGTGCACTCTGCGGTTCTTGTGGTACTAATTACGGCACAGATGAGTTCTGGATTTGTTGTGATGTGTGTGAGCGCTGGTTCCACGGCAAATGTGTCAAGATTACACCAGCCCGGGCTGAGCATATCAAGCAGTATAAGTGCCCTGATTGTAGCTCCAAAAGGGTCCGTGGGGTCTAGTAGCTCATGTTGGGTAGGAGATGTGAGGGAGACGAGGGTTTGATTTAATTGGGAACTGGTGTTTTAACTTTTTAGTTAGGTGAGATGGAGAATTGACTAATTGACACGTGGTTGGTTTGGTCTTCTAAGTGGCACCATGTTGTGTATGGATTAGCTCTAGGTTGTGTTATTGCTGAGTGCTTGTACTTTGTTAGGCTTTTGTGTAAGGTCTCTGGTTGTGTTATATTTTAGTTAATTTTTTTTTTCATTAATGTGTTTAGCATTACGCTTGATCTTTTTATGCTGAGGAACTGTGTATCACCATCTAATTAATTTTGTACTTTTTATGTAAAAAGTTACTATCCAGGTTATTATTAAAAAGCTGATTCTACCTGCCACTAATGGTGTACTATTAAAAGTTAAATCCTTTTATAGGTTTATTTGTGAGACATTATTAGACATGCTTCTGCGTTCTTGGTTGGTTGAATAAAGATCAGCTATCCTATTTGCGTCCCAGTTTTCTTAACAAAATAGTTGGATATGTGTTGTCAAGAATTATACCTTCTTCCTGTGTTGTCTAAGAAGAACAATCTGTGATAGAAACAGTGCGGGGATAGCTCAGTTGGGAGAGCGTCAGACTGAAGATCTGAAGGTCGCGTGTTCGATCCACGCTCACCGCATTTTTTGTTCTTTTCCAAAACAAAACAAAAAAAAAAACAATCTCTGACGAATATAAAACAAAGTCAACTAGAAAACTTGATAACCGATTATTTACTGATGCGCTTCATTATACTTGATTTAAAAATCTATTGTTTACAAAATATATCCGACTAATCAAATAAATCAATATCTTATATTGACATCATTAAAATCCTATAAAATTTTATCAATAGAGTCTAAATACTTGACAAATCATGCGATATTAAAAAAAAACATATATATTTCCAAAAATCTTAAAGCATCTTCAAACCAGAGAATCATTTTAAAATAAGAAATTTCTTTTTATTGACCAATACATAAATCCAATTTAACAATAACATATAATTCATACAATTTTATAGAAACTAGATATGTGAACCCGCTCTGCGCGTATCATGATATGCAGCACAATTGATCTCAAAGTAATTTTCTCATTTGATCCAATTTAACAGTAACATACTAAGTAGCAAAAATAAAAAAAAAACAGAATTTTCGAAATTCTTAACATACTGAAAAGTTTAATGATCTCTAACAAATGAATAGAGTCTCTTATATAAACGACAAATGTATTAATACCAAAGTAAGTAATAATTGTAACTAAGAAAATAATATACACGATTCGGTAAATAAACCAAAAATAATTGTTAAAAAAATAAAACACAAAAAAATAAAAAATAATCTAGATATCTCCGAATAAATGTCGAACTATCTATCTGGGATTCATCCTTCTCGGTTTGTGTCAGTATACCATTCAATCAATTAACAACTTAACAAACTTAATATCACGGAAAGTCCGGTTACTCGAAGAAGTGGCGCTCACTGGTCACAAATTGACAAATTGAATCAATTGCTTAGATGTACCTCAAAATTTCATCTATTTTTGTACATGCCTTCAGTACAAGGAGGAATACATAGACACCCCAACGGTGTTTGGGTTGTCGATATGGATCGACGGTGGTATGCAGTCGATGCAAACGTTGGAGCCATCTGTACCATGCACAGGCAGAAGGGGGGGGGGGGGGGGGGGGGGGCTTTTTTGGTTCAGAAAAGTTGAAATCTCTTGTTCAATTTTCTAATTAAATTTACATAAAAGATAAGATTTTAATTAAAATTTTGATTAAAATTGAAAGTTTTTATTAAAATTTTGTATAATTTGATCAAATTGAATTTTAACATCTTTATAACATTAAAATTAGATTATACTTGCAAATTAGCTCCCCTAACTCGGTGTTAAGATTCCGCCCCTGATACCTTGGGCTCTATATGAAGTTTAAGGTTTAATTTAAACTAGTTATACGCGCTCGCGCTCCGTGCGAAATAATTAAATTTTAAACTTCCGTATTATAATAATAAAATTGTAATAAATCATTTAATTAATATAAAAAAAGCACCGGAAATTTTAAAAAAAAAATGCTACAGTATTTTCACTAACAAAAATTCTGTAGCTAAGATGTTCAATCTTTATATATGTAAGATTTCTCTTTTTGTTAGGACTCGTTTCTAAGTCTTGTTTCCCAAATGGAATGGTTATTGCTTGACTGTGTCACTGTTCAGTAACTTCAGTTGCATAATAGATTAACTTTTGAGCCCAATTGTCTTCCTTGTAATTGAATTGCATAACTGAGGATTCATTGCCTGTGTCTTCCAGCTAGAATTGCAACCATCCTGTTATATCAACAGAAAGCTTTTTCCATGAACAGTATTTCTAATGCATTTTTATCTCTCATTTCATGTTTACGACCAGATTTAGTAGTTGCAAGTGGGGGACATGATAAGAAAATCGCATTCTGGCATAAGAAAGCCCGGTGCTGAACTGTTCCTCCTGATTTTGACACCAATGTGAGAGACAATATAGAGGTTCATACCGGAGAAGTGAGATATCTCAATCCTGATTAGCACCAAGAGTAACAATTTACCACTTGACCCTTTTACATTTGAGTTCACACCTTTACATCAATTAATAACAATGACATCAATTTGGCATAAATTCTAGGCAGCGAGAAGCCTACAATCATTCTATAAAAAGGGATATATTCTTGTGAAGCATCACAAATTACAAATATTTGAGCATATTCACGGGGGGTTTCGTTAAGTGTAATTAATCACCTCATCCATTTAGTTGATTTTCAATTATTTATTTGTTTGTCTACTATTTACCCTGTCAGGAATCAGTAGTATCTATCAGCTTCAGCAGCAAGCGCTCAAGGTACCTTTGCTCTGGTGGCAGTGGGCAAATTTTATTAAGTGACACCAGTTTGCACATAATTAAAAGATAATTGGGAAGTAAATGGTTAATTGGATGAGGTGGATTTCCCACTTTTCTCTTTTAAAAGAAAAAGAGAGAGAGAGAGAGAGAGAGAAAAAGTATCGTCAGTTCCCATTTACTTTTAAACACTGTTAGAATGTTATTATGCTTCAAAATTAAACCAAAATATATAATCTTCTACGATTTGTCTTCTTGCTATAAGTTTACACCTAACATACTTTTTTTTTCATTAATAGGTTCAGGCTTAGCATGGTTGAGCTTGTCAGTACCAGCAAAGAGCTATCGACTTATTCAGTAGTTTGTTGTCATTCCACTGATTCATAGTGCGTTGGCATTCAACAAGTCTGAAGTTGTAAGAAAATGAAGAGAAGGGTGGTTGGGGTTGCAAAGCACAGGAGATTAGTCAGAATGGTGTGGTGCCTCCTCCTCATGGTGCTTCTCAGGAAATTATATCTCCATTCTTTGTCAGAAAGTGAGCATCACATGGAAGAGACTGAGGAGGAGCAGCAGGAGGAGTATGGTGCATGGATTATCTTTATAGAAGTTGTTTAATTACCTTAATTTTGGAAGTATACTACGCATTGAACTTGATGTATCAATATCACCAATGCTAATTTGCTATCGTTTTCTATCAGCTACTTGGATCATTCATTTTAATTTTAATTTTGACAAGTCAATATTTTAACAATCCAGTTTTATTTTCTATCGTTTTCTGCGAGTGATCTTTGTTCTGAAATATTATCAAATTTATTTAATATTCTCAGTGACTTTCAACTTTGAATTTCGAATTTATAACCTCCACTTTAAATTAGTTGCTTTTTTGACACTAGAGTAATAGCAGTTTTCAAACAATCCAATTTTCTACCACTTATCTGGATCACTTAGTTTTCTTCAAAACCAGGGAAAAAAAGAACTCGATCACTTGGGAGTCTCGTCAAAGACGAACTTCATTTGAAAATTTTAATTATGATATAATTCTCTAGTTGGGCTTTAAATGATATGAACTAAAGCCCATTAATTTCGTGTTTACTGCATATCATTTCTCTTAGAACCTGATAAAGTCTATTTAACTCCACTAATCCACTATTAGATCATCTTCTAAATAACCAAGTCCTTGTTTATAGCCTCATGAAATGTACTTGTTTATTCTTTTATTAAAGCGAAAAAATGATTGATTTGGTTTAGACTATTATAATTGTGTTTACGTTATTTTAGATTATTTTTTCAAGGAAAGAACAGCCTTATCCCGCAATCAGCACCAATCTTACAACTGTTATTAAAATCTAATAAAAAACAGATACACCAAAATGGCACGCATATTCTAAACGTTGAACCAAACACTCTCATCCATTACAACAAAATTATAACACAGCCACAAACTAACCCATCTTTATTTTCTAATCAATTCCTAACAAAGAAATACGAATTCTTCAGAAGAACAGGATATCAAACAGAAATAAACCACAGAATTGCCTAATATCACGATGGAACAGTCGCCGTCTTCTTGAAATCAATTTTGTCAACTTTAACCTCTCCATCAATCAACTCATAGACATAGACCACGACACGAAGGCTGTCTATGTCCATGAGTACAAAGCTAGGGTTTACATCATAGGTTATGCTGCTGTAGGCCCCTGTTGCCGAGCCAGGATTTATGACGACACCACCCTCATGCTTGTATGCCTTAAACTGATGGGTATGACCCGTTACAAGAATGTCAACATCTAGCTGCCGCTGGAGCATGGCTAGGGAATCCAAGTCACCCCATGGCACAACCTGTCAATATGTATTTATTCAGTTATTTAGTACGATGTTAGTTATCACACGAACATTCATTAAAGTATTGATAATAAAAGAAATGTGATAGCTGGAGCTATCATAAATCAATCAAACAACACCAAATAGGAATGTGCTAGTGGAGCATGAACAGAATGCATATTGATAAGAGCAATAATGTGCATTCTGTAATCAGTTAGAAAAATAGACCATTTGTTTGTGACCTGAACACGTGCTCACAGCCAATATGGCATTTTCTTTTTCAGGAAAAATAGGCTTAGCCTGCTTAGAGTTTTCATTTAATCAAAACATGGGCTAGCTCATTTTAATCCTGTACTTTTCAATTTCACTCTGTTAAAAGTATATGGATAGCAGTCTCCAATATGTATGGAATTCAAAAGGATGCTTTCAATTATCTTTGGAGCACTAATTTGGTTTCTCTGGTCTGAGAGGATTTGGATTTTATTTGAAGATAAGACAAAAGAGTGCCAGATCATCTGCTTGTTTCTCTAATCTCACTTCGGATGGATGGGTTAGATCCTTCTTTAATGAACTTTATCCATCATCTATTGCTCGCTGATGTGGACGCTTCGCCTAGGCAGATGGACAGATAGAATCTTGGTATCTGCTCAGTACCAACTCAGTACACACAGGAGGGGAAACTGCTGGAAGGGATTGTGTGATGCATTTGTAGGAATTTGGAAAAAAGAAATGGTTTTTGTATTTAAATTATATAGGATTGATTTGCTTCTTTGTTCCTAGAGTTTCTGCTGAGTTGGTTCTCTCAGATTTTGATTCTGCTGATAAGGGTAGCGGACTGTGATGAGGAAAACAGCCCGTCAAAGCCTCAGAAGACAGAAGCTAGTCGAGACTGGATTTAGAAAGCCTCCGAAACAGTTTGATAATTAGACGAATTGCATTGAACAACTCACCCAAAAGCATTCAGCAATGTAAATCAAATGGATCAACTGAGAAGATGGTAAATAAATAACTAAGCTTGAGTGAAAAATAAGCAAGACAATTGTGTTATGCACATGAACCAAAAAAAAAGCATAGAGAATGTTCTCTAAAATAAGAGTGCTACCTGATGGCCATGGCACAAGCCAAGTTTAAATTGACCAATGGTAAGTATCTTGGTTTCGGGATACCTTGCATCCTCATCATATTCACCACGAGTTATATGCAGGTCGGGACAAAGGCTTTTCAGGTAATCATGCACCTCCTATGTACAAAAATAAAAGGAAGTTAAAAAAAAAAAAAAGAAAGATCAGATTTAGAATTTCATAGAAGTTGTTTGGATCCGAGCATAAACTTACATTTTCACAGAAAGATCACCTGCAAACAATAATGTGGATAAATGGTCTTCCACTATATGGGAAAAGTTAATTTTGGTCACAACCAATAAAATGCCCAAGGTTGGTCCTAATACTAAATTAATTCATTTAATGAATAGGACATAGCACTGTTACTGTTCTCTCACACTATTAAAGATTATAAGGAGTGCATCAGGTTTCAAAGTTGTAAATATAAAAATGAAGAGGAAAAGGTATGAAGGAAATGAACAG
The DNA here is from genome assembly GCA_964058865.1 of Eleocharis quinqueflora. Classification (NCBI taxonomy): domain Eukaryota; kingdom Viridiplantae; phylum Streptophyta; class Magnoliopsida; order Poales; family Cyperaceae; genus Eleocharis; species Eleocharis quinqueflora. The sequence goes on from CAXKVX010001107.1 coordinate 135,194, forward strand.
AATGAATTGAAACCCCATGTCTCCTCAGTCCTCACTATACCTCAACTCACCAGAGATACCCAAATGGAGAACTAATACATGAAGAAGCAGTGCTCACTGTCAACTAAAATCTAGAAGATAAATATAACACCAGAACTAGCATAACCAACAGTTCTACCCTGTGAAAACAAACTCAAAAATGGGACCAAAAAGATAAAACTGCACACTTGATGCAGCTTATGCAACTGGATTAGAGGAGACGGGGATAGAGAGCAAGAAAGATAGAGGGTTCTTTAATGTGCAGAGCCTCCGCACAGTCTACTGTTACTGAAGTTCTGAATTGCAAATTTTTAATGGACTTCTTGTAACATGTTTATACTTCAGAATAAATAATTTCCATATATCAAAACAGTTAATAAATAAAAAATAAATATATCACTTGGCACAATAACCTTTTTAAACTAAATACAAAAGACAGCAGAAACATCAAACCAAGATACAATACATACACAGTACTTGATCCAATCTCATTTTTTTACCGTCAATTTAATTAACTTTAATTCTCTACTCATCATTGGAACCCAAGGTTTTTGTCAGTAATAAAATCATGAAATCATGGGAGAACCAAGCCAACAACAAAAACAAATAATAAAACAGTATCAGTTCTGCTAAATGAACCAAGCATCAGATCAGGTTGAAAAGAAATTTACTGAGCATGATGCACTGCATCTTTGAAAGGTAAAGAAAATATACATTAACAGAATAAATTTTGACCTTAATACAGAGATTGCCCGTGCAAATAATGTGCTGGATCTTTCCAGGTACAAGCATAGACTTGAACTTAGCTGGCAAATCAGGAGCCCTGTGTGGTATGTGGAGATCTCCAAGTGCTAGCACCAAAACCATCTTCACTTCTCTTTGTTTCGCTTCTTCTTCTCTTCTCCTTCAACTCTAGCTAACAGTCGCGATCAATCCCTATTGAGTTTTCATCTGAACCTGTTTAGAAGCCAAAAGAATGAAATTAAAAAAATATAAGGGACCTTAGAAAACACAGAACAAGTTAAAGGTCGATCAAAATCTCAAATTTTAAGCACAAGTAGCATCCAAACGAATCGGATACGATTCGATCATTGCGCGAAAAAGCGCTTGAAATTGGAAGAGACTCACCATCCGAGTTGCGCGATTAGTTCCAAGTTGTGAGTGTTTGATGCTTCAGATCTTGAACCGATTCTTCGAATGCAAAGGTGGATGTGATCCAGTGATGATCGGACCGGAAGAGAGATTTGGGGGCACCGCGACTACTTAATTAATTAACTAAAACCAAGACGAGAATGAGATGGATCTTATGATCTGTCGGGTGGGCCCTGTTGGTTAATATATCCCGCTGAGCGGAAAAAAAAGGCAAGATAATATTCAGATATCAATATTGCTATCAATATTCTAAAAGCATGGTTAAAATAATATGCATAGTACACTTCATTTTGTACTATGCATATAGATATAGGTCATTAAATTGAGATTTAAGTTGCTTAATAAATTCTTCATATGAAAATATTGTAGGAAATAAAATTTCGTGATTTTTAGAGCTTTGTAGCTATTTTTTAAATATTTTTTAAAAACTATTCAGATTTAATACTACAAAAGTGTCATTTCTGGGCTGTTTTTAAAAAATATTTAAAAATAGCAAGAAAGCTCTAAAAATCACGAAATTTTATTTCCTACAAAATTTTGATATGAAGAATTTATTGAGCAACTTAAATATCAATTCAATGACCAAATTAAATACAAATGAGCGCATAGTACGTTATGTCGTGTACTATGCATATTATTTTAGCCATGCTCATATTCTAATACTGATATTATTATATACACTTAATTGAATTATTATTTGTATTATTTGAATTATTATGTATGTTATTTTATGTTATTTTTGTATTGAAAAATTAGTATGCATGCTAATAAGATAATGTGCATAATAATTCAAATAGTATGCATAATTTTTTAGTACAAAAAATAACATACATACATATTTCAATAAAAAAATAACTTGCGTAATAATTCAAATAATGTGCATAATAACACCGGTATCAATATTGATATCTACGTATCAGCTTTAAATTATTACTTATAAAAACTATGTTAGTAAAAAAAAACTTCATTCATCCAATACTCCATAAAACAAATTTACTTTTTTTTTTCTTTTTGAAAAACTCAAAAGTCAAAACTATAATATATCAGGTGATGCTATAGTACTTACGCAAGCGCCAGTCTATCTTGCTTTCGACTGCATATCTCGAATTTTAAAGTGCAAACGGTCCATTCGAACTATCGGAAATATTATCTATACTAAAATCTATTTGCGAATCAAAATTTTTAATTATTAGATTATTTTACTATTTTATCGATGAGTTAAAAATTTATTGAATTGGAGAGGTCTATAATCATTACATGACGTATTTTTCAATCATCTGATAAAATAGCAAAAGTTTTTAAAAATTGAATATTTTAGTCTCTAGTACAACATTTTCAAAAGTTTAAATCAGTCATTTGCACTTTAAAATTTGAAATATGCGATCATAAACGCTACAGTTGCCTGCGCAAATACCATTATTTTATACATTAAGAAAATAATTGTACAACATCAGCCACAAACTTACAAAAATATACTTGTTTACAAATCTCCACACTCCATATTTCAGATTGGGTTAGCCTAGGGTCCGTTTGGCATGGTTGATTTAGTGGAATAGAGTGCTATTTTATTCCACGTAAGTGCCAAATAACCCTTTGAATTTTCGAAATAGTGCAAAAATTTGCTATTCCACTAAACCAACCAATATGTGGTTAGCGGTTTAGCAATTGTGGAATAGCAATTAATATTTGATTGTGTTGTATTATATTTAGTAATTAATAATATTTTATTATATATATCATGCTGTTTATTATTTTATTTTATTAAGACTGAATATAACACATATTATTATGTTATTATTATCTTATTATTTGATTATGTTGTATTATATTTGTAATTAATAATATTTTAGTATATTAGATACTTATTATTAATATTATTTTATAATAAGAATAATAATAATATTAATAATTACTATTAATTATTATTATTATTATTTTAAAATAATGCATATTATATATTTTTTATATTATTATTATTACTATAATTAGCATTATTATTTGATTATGTTATATTATATTTAATAATTATTAATATTTTAATGTACTATTTACATAATTAGTATTATCACGTTATTAATATTAATATATAATATTGTATCTTTATTTTATTAGCATTTTATTATTTTAAATAATAATAAATTTATAATTATTATTTTTTATATTATAATTATTACTATTGTGTTATTAGTTATTAGTTATTGTAGTTATTATTATTATTATCGTCAATTTTATTATCTTTATTTATTTTGAAAAATAATGCATATTATAATTAATTTATTATATTATTTACTTTATTATTGTTATCATTATTGTAGATTATATTATAATCATTATTATTATCATAACTATCAATATTTTTACTATTTCGATTGACCTTTGCCAAACGATAATTTTTCTCTTCAAAATAGTGAAAAATACTATTCTTCTACCACTCTTCCAAAATCGAATTATTCTATTTTTACTATTTTAATTTCATTCTTCTAACGTTATTCTTTGATTTGTCAAACGAATCCCTGGTGTTTAGATATCCGGCAACCATGTAGAAGTATTTGCGTAGAAGTCGGGGACCTTCTTGCATATTGCGCACTCCAGTGTCCAGTCCAGAATCTTCAATACACGAGACTGAGACGAGAGAAAGGGAGCTCCAATGGCGGGAGACGAAGAAAACCTCTCTAAAACCCTAGAGGGTTCCGATCACGACGAGGAGATGCCAACTAACTCAGAAACTCTACCATCTGCCACCGCCTCCAACGACGACGACTCCGGTTCGGAGGAAGACGACGACGAAGGAGCTGATGAACTGCGCATCGAAGCCCTCGAACAAGCTCTGCGCAACCAACCCCTGGATTATGATTCGCATCTCCAGGTATTTCCCATTCTGTCTTTTTTCTTTTTCTATTCCCTCCCTCTCTTCCTCCCCATTGGAAAAGATACATCTACTACAGGCACATTGTTGCGATGCTAATAGTGTGGTTATTATTTAATCTCTCTTAGAGACCAATTTTACACTCTATTGGTGTTAGCTATAGTTGTTTTCCTTTGATACCACCTCACTAAGGGCTAAACAAGAAAATTTCTCTGTCACATTAGCTGATGAGCTAGTCCATTACATAATCTCTCATCTCGACCCCCAAAAAAGGAACTATTCCTGCTATAAATCTTGAAGTGACAGTTTGCAACTGTTGGTTTTTGCACTTATGAGTAATACAGGCAATATGAAAGAACATCCTGTCCATTAGGATACAAAATCAAAGTTTTATCAGGAAGAGCATAGGGAACTTGTGGCTTCCAATTTGATCCCTTGTTGCTGGTTGTGGTACGGTTTAGGACTGTATGGTTGGAGTAAGCTTGGTTGATACAATTATTAGATCCAGGATATCCTTTCATTTGATCTTGTTAAGCGATGACTTCTAATATGTATTTTTTTTTTCTTAGTACATAAACTGCTTGAGGAAATCAGGGGAGATCAAGAAGCTGAGAAATGCAAGAGAAGATATGAATAGGCTATTCCCTCTCAGTCCCAACCTATGGCAGGATTGGGTTGGTGATGAAATCTCTTTAAATCAAGGGTAAATTGGAATGTTCTCTTTCATGTCAGTTGCTTGCCGAATTTCTCCTTTATTGTGCTAGAGCCACACTTCTACACCATAATTTTCTTAATTCTATGCCACTGGCTAATTATCTTTGAGTTTGAAAATACCCAACATTGACTGGTAATTGACTTCTAGCATTGATTCATCGTATTTAGTTGTGGCTTATTCGAGCTATGATATGAGGATTTCAGTTCCACTCTGATATAACTTTTACTTCTTTATCTTAATGACTAGTGCTGATGCATTTGCTGAGATCGAGAGACTTTATGAGCGAGCTGTGCAGGAATATTTGGTATCCTTTTTTGCCTTATAAACATAGTTCTTTCATTTAAGATCAGATAAATGTCGGTTTCCTTACAAGAGAGTGCACAGAGAAATTTTACTTGTGCTAATACTGCTTTGCATTATGATTAGTTACAAGGGTTCATTCTAGGGTGCAAATGGCCAACTGAAAAGTTTATTGGGTTTTATATCGTTATATGCCGAAGCTTCCCATAGTTTATGTTACTATTTATATGAATTCTTATCTTGCACTAATTTTGTTTTATCAGTCAGTTCCGCTGTGGTGTGACTACATAAACTTTGTGCAAGAGCGGGATGAGTCAGTGTTGCAGTGTTTGCCTGGTGGTGTCACTAAAATGCGTGAATTGCTCGAACGGGCAATTACTGCAGCTGGTTTTCATGTTAATGAGGGGAGTAAGATATGGGAGGCCTACAGAGAATATGAGCAAGCTCTCCTTCTCACTATTGATGAAGAAAACACTGGGGTTGAGTATTATCTTCTCTCATTTAGCTTCATTTGATGTACTGATTTGTAATAGCTTCTGGTAATTTTACCGCTCATATGGGTTATAACCTTTAGATCTCTTGGGCCACATCACCAATATTAAGTTGAATCCATACCCAGAAACTTAATATGTGTGATTTCCATCCTGTACCAATTAGTACCAATCAGGCTAATTTTTGTGGTAGTACACACAAAAAAAAATCATCCAAAAAACCTGCACATTTATGGAGTGACCCTTAATTGAAGTAAAATTTATTTCGACAAATATGGAAGATAACTGGAGATAAACAGGACCTTGGCTGAAACCTACTGTACTAGACTAGCAAAACTATAGTAAACCTGACTGATGCATTTTTTTTCCTTTAATAAATTCCGGCTCTTTCTCAATATTCTCAATATTAAAACATTTTTCTCCAATTTTTTGTTTATTAGGAAAAAGAAAAAGAAAAACAGCAGATACGCAGATTGTTCCACCGCCAGCTGGCTGTTCCTTTAGCAAATATCAAGGCAACTCTTATGGATTACAAAACTTGGGAGGCTGATCAAGGGAACAACAATGATATGGATAATGAGTTGGATGGGGTTCCTGCTAATGTTGCATTGAACTACCAAAATGCTTCTGCAGCTTACAATGCGAGGAAACAGTATGAGGACCAACTGATGAGCCCGGTCCAGAACGAGGCTGATAAGCTTCAGCGTTTCATGGTATTGTTTCTTATGTAATTTGCAGGCATCATTTTGATATATGATCTACGTTTGACAGTAGTTAAGATTTCTCATGAGTAGGTTGTCTTCTTTTCTGTTGGTTGGGGTTCTTAGAAAGAAAACAGCTGGGCGTTTATGTGTTTTTGAATTGAAAGGTCTTATAGTCAAACAGATGCTCTTCCAATAGACCTTAGGACCTTAGAAAGAGTTTTGTTTAGCAACTTTTTTTTCAATTTTTGTCATATAGGGCATTTTGGCTGTCACGGGATTATGTGGGGTGGGAACCCCCACACAGGGAAAATCAGGGGATGAGATTCCATAACATGCTCAATTGTAGTGTGGGAATCGTTGTGGGAAAATTTTGTTTTTTCTTTTCTTTTTGACAGCCTTGATTCGATATAATTTTTATATTATTAATTATAATTCATTTGAAATAATTATACTAAAGATATTCAATTTTTTGCAAAATTGTAACAAACATTGATGCAACAATTAAAAATAATTATAAATGAGCATGGCTAAAATAATATGCATAGTACACCCCATAACGTACTATGCATATAGATATAGGTCATTAAATTGAGATTTAAGTAGCTCAATAAATTCTTCATATGAAAATATTGTAGGAAATTAAATTTCGTGATTTTTAGAGCTTTCTTGTTATTTTTTAAATATTTTTTAAAAACAGTCCAGATTTAATACTACAAAAGTGTCATTTCTGGACTGTTTTTAAAAAATATTTGAAAAATAGCAAGAAAGATCTAAAAATTACGAAATTTTATTTCCTACAAGATTTTGATATGAAGAATTTATTGAGCAACTTAAATATCAATTTAATGACCAAATTAAATACAAATGGGCGCATAGTACGTTATGTGGTGTACTATGCATATTATTTTAGCCATGCTCATTATAAATTGATGTCAATAATATAATATGAGCATGGCTAAAATAATATGCATAGTACACCACATATCGTACTATACGCCCATTTGTATTTAATTTGGTCATTAAATTGATATTTAAGTTGCTCAATAAATTTTTCATATCAAAATCTTGTAGGAAATAAAATTTCGTGATTTTTAGAGCTTTCTTGCTATTTTTTAAATATTTTTTAAAAACAGCCCAGAAATGACACTTTTGTAGTATTAAATCTGGACTGTTTTTAAAAAATATTTAAAAAATAGCTAGAAAGCTCTAAAATCACGAAATTTAATTTCCTACAATATTTTCATATGAAAAATTTATTGAGCAACTTAAATCTCAATTTAATGACCTATATCTATATGCATAGTACAAAATGGGGTGTACTATGCATATTATTTTAGCCATGCTCATATAATATTTATAAAAATCCTAATTCAAAATTGTTAAAATTCATGAAGAAATTTATCATATAATTATGAAAAACATAGAGACAAAATAAATGGAAAAGAAATAAACAAGAGTAAAGAAAGGAGATGGAGGCAACAGTTAAAAAACATGAGGTCCAACCAGATAATATTTTCCACTTCATTTTACATAATAGTTTAGGTCTGTACATGGGATTTGTATCCTGATTGATGGATAGATGGTCTACCGAATGGGCATGGGAGATAATTAGACATTTGGTGAAAATTCCTAGAGTTTCCCATTATATTCAAACAGGGTAATAGTGTGGAACCAAAATGCTACTTAATTAAAATTGTTTTCTTAATATGGATTTCATTAAAAGTTCCATGATTTCATGATTGAATGCTTTTGGTTTGTTGAAACAGAATTACATTAAATATGAGGAATCTAGTGGTGACCCGACCCGAGTGCAGATCCTCTATGAGAGGGCAATTTCAGAATTACCTGTTTCAAGTGACTTATGGCTTGGATACACAAACTACCTTGACAGAACATTGAAGGTTTTACCATCTAAACCTTTTTTTTTTGAAATTTTTTTTACTGCTAAGTCATTTAAATTTACTAAAAAAAGCCTTTCTTGCCCTTGTATAGGTTGCATCAATTTTGAAGAGTGTGTACTACAGAGCAACAAGAAATTGTACCTGGATCAGCGAATTATGGGTCCGTTACATGCTTTCGTTGGAGCGAACAAATTCTTCTGAGGAGGAGATTAAAAGTGTATGTTTTTTTTCATTTTTTAATGTAATAAGCTACCATGTGATATTAAATATCCTTCTTTTCTTTGAAAAATGGACCCTTTGGCATCTGTATATATCTTATAATTTCCCTTGTAATCTAACAAGTATGAACCTTGGTGTCATTTGTATATCTTTGATAGAGACTTTGTTCTGATAAATAATATGCATTGTTTTCCAGGTGTTTGAGCAGTCTCTTCAAGGTGCTTTTCAGACAGCAAAAGAGGTAGCAGAACAAAAACACAAATATTCTTGCAGCACTCTTTGCTGATTTGTTAATTTGTCTATTTGCATTAACATTTGTAGTATCTGGACCTTTATCTGACACGAGTAGATGGTTTAAGAAGGAGGTTCTCATCGGATCCAAGGGATATTGACTTTCAGCTTGTACGCCAGACATTCATGGTTAGATTCTAATCAATTTTTTGAGCTTTTTTGAATGTTTCATAACTTCAATCAATTATTTGAGCTTTCAGATGATATGGAATGATGCCTATGGGCTTTCATAAAAAATAAAAAATGACATGGAATAATTTCTTTCTAGGATGCTTCAGATTCATTGTCGGCACAGATAAGTCCAGTAGAACTACTGAATTTGCACAAATATTGGGCAAAACTAGAGATAAATCTTGGCAAAGATGTAACTGCAGCTCGTGGAGTTTGGGACAACCTAATTAAAAAAAGGTGTCAAACTCTTTAATTCTGTACTTCTATTTCTATGCAAATTACACTCAACATTGTTTGAGTTTTTTGCAAATAGATTCAACTTTGCTTGAATTTTATAGACAACTACCAATTTTGCAAAACTGAAAAATGAACCCTAACTTGTTTAACCTTGTGACAAAATTTGGTCTGAATCAAGCGAACAAATTTGGGTGTTGGTTACAATTTGTATAGATAGCTTTTAAGTGTATTCTTGAGATGTGCTTTATAGTTTCGTGGTCTTTGAAATGGAGTTTACCAATTGACCGTCACACCATTATTTGTGGCTTAACATTTTTTATGTAAGCTGTAATTAGAGAGATGTCGAGGTATTCTTGCATATACCAGAAAATATTGGTTGTAATTTTCAAATGACTTCTTAGGTGCATTTTACAGCAGTTTCTTTGAATTGACTTTTTGTTAGTGGATCCACACTGGAATCATATGAAGGGTACATAGCCATGGAAGTGGCGATGGGTAATATAAATGAGGCCAGAGCAATTTACAAGAGGTGCTATGCCAAAAGGTTTGCAGGCATGGGTTCTGAGGTAAATTCATGCTTTATTTGTCAGGAATTTGTTCGCTTTTTCCTTTCTTGCTGTATGATGGGATTTAATGTATTTTAATCAATATAAGGTTGTCACAGTAACTATGTTACTACATATTAATTCCAGGAGTATGCTGACATCACTTAATGCATTGTTTATGCTGACATCACTTAATGCATAACTTCATATAATAGAGATCTAATTATGCAGGATATATGCCATGCCTGGGTTAAATTTGAACGGGAGCATGGGATTTTAGAGGATTATGATGTGGCTTTAAAAAAGGTATAATTTTAACATTCGATATATTTCTCTTTAGTTTTTATACCTTAATTTTGTGTTACTTGATAGAACAATCTTCGGAGATATTCAATCTAAAGATGGCTCAGTCTTGTCAGAAAAAAAAATATATAACCTAAAGGGATTTATTCACGTACATGTAAAATGTTGAAACATTGTGTATACCCTGCACAATATGAAATACTGTATGCAACAAAAGCAAAAGATGCCAAAACTTCAGTTTCGTCCAAAATATCTAAGATATAGTTGGTTCCATGGTCATATTCCTGACTAAAAAAGAAAGAACAAGACATGTTTGATATTTTTATAAGAAATTAGAAGAGATGTGTGGATTATGTGATACATTTTTTATTTGGCATGTTAGGAATTTTCTTGATATCTTTTACAGCTTTCTTCAATACTAGTAGATTCAAATGATCAACTATGCGCTATTGATAATTCTAAACATATAGCAAGCCTGTATGAATTTTTAAAATTTTTAGGTATTGATCTCTTATTCAATTTCTTGATTTATTTTAATTGGCAAAAGGTAACGACACGGCTTAATGAGGTAAAGCTGTTCAAGGCACAACAAGAGTCTAAGGGTAATATCGACCATTCAGCAGCTTCAGTGAAGGAAATCACTAATTCTCCTCTAAAGAGAAAAACAGAACAAAAGCCTAGTGCGAAGGCACAACCTCCCGCTAAGAAAAGAAGACAAAATGCCCCAAAATTTGAGGAGAAAACCCAACCTGATTATGGTCGAATGGAAATAGAGAGTTCAGAACAGCTTGAAAAAGATGACGGAAAAGGAAAAGAAATTGAGAAATCAAAGGCTGAGTTCTACAATGACCAGTGCACTGCATTTGTTTCCAATCTAAATCTTCGGGTAAGTATCTATGCATCATACAAACTTATGAAAATCTGTTTTGTAATTATGTTATCTAGTTTGGATACTAGAGTGACAAAAGATGTATACCAGCTTACCTACTGAACCTGATATCTTAAGGGAAATATATAGAAAATTTATGATTTGACACATTTATGTCCACTGGTATAACTTCTCTTCGTTATTTCTTTTCTGTATTCCTTTTTTGGTTAATTTAGTACTAGCAACAAGGAAACCAGTACAGTATCAAAACCAGTATGATAATGAGCTTCAGTGGGTAGGGTAGAGATATTACCATACTCATATTATCTACTTATGATTAGCAGTTTAATAGCTGTAAGGATCCTACCCATAACTATCATGGGTAATGCACCGTCATTGGGTGTCAAGTTTATTGAATAGTTTTAATTGAAGTAAAAACCTCTACTTTGGTGGAAACTAAATAAGTTTGCTATTAAAATATTAACAACAACAACAAAGTCTTTAGTCCCAAACAAGCTCTGGGGTAGGCTAGAAATGAAACCCAATCAAAGTGATGAAAAGTTGTACAATACCAGTATCAATTCTAACCTATGTCATGGTTTTGGTACGTAAATTGCTAATTTTCACGCATTCCTATCTGACGCCAATTATTTGGAGACATTTCATGCCTTCAAGTCTTTTTTTACTGCTTCATTCCATGTCAATCTCGGTCGACCCCTACCTCTTCTTGTGCTTTCGGCGCAGCTCAAATCTCCACTATGTACCGGTTCTTCAAAAGGTCTCCGTTGCACATGCCCATATCATTTCAAGCGATGCTGGACAAGCTTCTCTTCGATCGGTGCAATCCCGACCTTGTCACGTATATCACTATTAGAAAATATTAAGGACATTAAATGTGAATAGCACAAAAAAGAAAATAAATACTGTTGAGTTTGATACATTGTACAATGTAATGGTTTATTGCTATTTATTCAAGTTTAATTACCCTAGGTGTCGTGTATTTGATAACTTCCCTCACACACCTACCTGACATTATGCAGGCGCAAATGTGCTGGCATACCTATATGATAACTCTACTTGCAACTTCTAGGAAAAAAATCTTACTGAAACTTGCATCATATATGGTTTATCTTGGGATAGAAAAGGGTACGGGAATGCTTTGTATAGACTATGTAAAGATAAAAGAGTAATTCAGACTGAGCACCTGATTAAACAATTGGACAACACTAGACAAAGTATTAATTAAATTAGTTTATGGTGCATTGATTATGTTATATTGACTGGGTTATATTTCAGTATAGGTTTTATGCATTTTTGGTTTGTGCTGTTCCTCTGTCCAGTTGTTTTGACTATGTTTTATGCCATTCTGGCAGAAAAGTAAATGCGGTGAGATAAACCTTATTTGTATTAATAATGCAGACTAATGAGGAAGACTTGAAGTCTTTCTTTAGCGACTGTGGGGGTGCTACAGCTGTCCGATTGGTTAGAGACAAAGTCACAGGAAAATCTCGGGTTGGTTCTCTTTCACTCTCTACCTCTCTGTTAGTCTGTCTTTGTGTGTTCTTTGTTGATGCATATACAAGGACATATGTGCGATTGTCTGAATATGCAAGTTTGTTTAAGCTCAAGCATACTCATATGCACATATGGGTGTGTATATTGACATCTAATTTTATGTGTTACATGGAGTTACTGTTTGGCGAAATAGAAATTGAAGGCTTCAGATTTGTTCTCCATATTGCCATGAATAAAAGTTGGTGCACTCTAAGATCATTCTTTAATTGTTGTTAGACAGTCTGAACTTTCTTCAGTAGTCTTTTAACTGCTTCAGTGAATGACCAAATCATTATCAAATTGCACAAAATTTCATATACAACCAATCTAAAGAATGTTAGCAATTGGGCACCTCTTATCATGAGAAATCAGTTGTCAGTACTCTGTATATTTCTTTTCAATCCTTGGATTCTGCATTTGGTTGCATTTTTTGTATATTGTTCTATTGGGTAAATTGTAGATTTCATCCAGATCTTAATTGCATTTACTCTATATCCAGTTTTAATATTGGACAATAAGGTGATTTTTTTGACCTCAACTATCTTAGAAATCCTCTCTCTCTCTCTCATGAACACACAAACACACACTAATATTGAATTTAGTTTGGAAGACAAAATTAGCGATTGCTATGGTCCTGATAAAATAAAAAACATTCAAGTAAACATCAGAGTACCACTGAAAACAAATGAGAAAACATCTGAATAAAACTTGTGCAAAAGTTTTGCTACTATTAGTAGTCAATATTGATAAGCATTATGGAAATTCTTATTGAGGTGGTGCATTGAACTCAGGGATTTGCATACGTGGATTTCTCAGATGATCAACATCTACAAGCTGCAATTGCAAAAAACAGAAAGCACTTTCATGGAGCGAAACTGAGCATTGCACGCTCTGACCCATCCAGAAGCAAAAAATCTCGTTCTACTACTGCTGGTTCTTCCAGGGGTCATGGTACTGATACATCTTTTGTCTCATATTCTCATTTTTTTTTACTATTTATGATAATTTGCTGCTATTCCTCCATAAAATTCATTCTCCAAAATATCTTTTAAAGTTGGTGGATGTTATTCTATTTGGCAATTTTATTGTACTTTCGGCCATTTTTTCACTATATAATGTAATGATATGGTTCTGGTACTAGTTCTGATCTTTGCTGGTGAAAACTAGACTTGCATCCTGCTTACACCTTCTTTTTTTTTTTTCTCTATTGTTACCTTCCCTATTGATTTTGACTTATCAAATGGAAATTTTGTGTATTATCTCGTAGTGGCATGCTATAGCCAGGGAAAAGAAAGTTCTTGCTCATCTTTTATCGTAGGTGTTTGAACTGTGTGCTTGTTGCCTCTTTGCAGGTACAAAATTCCCTCCTAGAAATGAAAGCAAGTCATCAGAGGATGATAGGAACCCTAGCAAAGATGGTCCTGGAACTGATGCTGGTCCAAGAGGTAAAGAGAAAGAGAAGGTCACATTTGCGGCACCACGCTCGGTGATGAAGCCCCTTGGGTGGAATAAAAAGGATGACAAAGGAAAAGTCGAGACAAATGTTGGTGAAGAGCTGAAGTCCAACGATGAATTCAGAAATCTCTTTTTGAAGAAATGAAAATTTCCAGTTTTTGGAAAAGAGAATTATGAGATGTGATCAGATGGTCTTTCTTGAGCACTTTGGATCCTCTTTTTTCTTTCCTTTATGTTTCATTCTTGATAAATGATAATGTTAATTAGTTTTCTTGTTACATTATGATTTATGTATTTAAATTTGCTTCATTTTGCCCTTGCATTCTTGGACAGTGGAAGTGCTACAGAGCAGTGAGATTGTACCAGCACTGGAGGCATACGTAGATTCCTCCAAAAATTTTACCAGATATTGATTAATAATGAACCGGTACTAAGGATGATCGAGGATGTTAGAATATTGTACAAGAGAGTTTGTGTAGTGACAAATGTGAAATTAAAGATTTGATATAGTTTGAGCTATGTTACTCCGTTTCTTTCAATATCCAGAAGAACTGGTATCGGGTGTCGGTGCGGCACATGTATGTATCGGGTGTTATTTTAATAGGTCTGACTAGCTGCTTCAGTCTCGAGTTTTCGGGTGCAGTTGGGTGCTTACAAGTCATCCAAAATTTATTCTTGGGTAAGAATTGAAATCAGATTTTTTGCTTTTCAATAAGTCAAAGGATCACTATATCAAATTTCATTTGTGTTTTTATAGAGTTGTATATATATATGAGGAGGGATTCGTAGTTGCCAAATTTTCAACCGCTTGCAATCGCTCTATGATAACAAATGCAAGTTTTTAAATAACGGCGATAAAACAGTGATTTAGCGGTTTTTGGAGCTATAACGCAAGATATATTGAAAAATGCGGTTTTAGCGGTTTTTGGCGATATAGCAGTTTTAGCGGTCGATAAAACGGACACGATTTAGCGTTTTAGCGGTGGTATAGCGGTTTTAGTGGTGATATAGCTGTTTTTGCTGTTTAATTGTTATTTTTTTAGCAGATCAAGTTTTAGGTGACTTTTTCATTTTTTCTTTATGCTTCTAAACTACTAATATACTTGCTTATGAATTATTCAATATAAAGCATGGCTAAAATAATATGCATAGTATACCTCATTTCGTACTATGCGGTCATTTATATGTAATTTGGTCATTAAATTGATATTTAAGTTGCTCAATAAATTCTTCATATCAAAATATTGTAGAAAATAAAATTTTGTAATTTTTAGAGCTTTCTTGTTATTTTTTAAATATTTTTTAAAAACAGTCCAGAATTGACACTTTTGTAGTATTAAATCTGGACTGTTTTTAAAAAATATTTAAAAAATAGCAAAAGAACTCTAAAAATCACGAAATTTGATTTCCTACAATATTTTCATATGAAGAATTTATTGAGCAACTTAAATCTCAATTTATTGACCTATATATATATATGCATAGTACACCCCATTTCGTACTATGCGATAATTTATATTTAATTTGGTTATTAAATTGATATTTAAGTTGCTCAATAAATTCTTCATATCAAAATATTGTAGAAAATAAAATTTTGTAATTTTTAGAGCTTTCTTGTTATTTTTAAATATTTTTTAAAAACAACCCAGAAAAGACACTTTTGTAGTATTAAATCTGGACTGTTTTTAAAAAATAGCAAAAAAGCTCTAAAAATCATGAAATTTGATTTCCTACAATATTTTCATATGAAGAATTTATTGAGCAACTTAAATCTCAATTTATTGACCTATATATATATATATGCATAGTACACCCCATTTCGTACTTGCGATCATTTATATTTAATTTGGTCATTAAATTGATATTTAAGTTGCTCAATAAATTCTTCATATCAAAATATTGTAGAAAATAAAATTTTGTAATTTTTAGAGCTTTCTTGTTATTTTTAAATATTTTTTAAAAACAACTCAGAAATGACACTTTTGTAGTATTAAATCTGGACTATTTTTAAAAAATATTTAAAAATAGCAAGAAAGCTCTAAAAATCACGAAATTTGATTTTCTACAATATTTTCATATGAAGAATTTATTGAGCAACTTAAATCTCAATTTATTGACCTATATATAATACTTTGAAAATATATTTTGTGAACAAATTACTATTATATGCTATAATTAAGCATACAAATTATATTAATTATAATTTATACTTAATATCATTTGAAATAAAGTAATATGATATAAATATCGATATGGTAGTTTATCGACCGTTTTATCACCGATAAAACGCTAAACGCTAAATCATTCCACCACCTCTAAACCGCGCGAACCGCTATTTTAAACCTTGAACAAATGTAAATGATCGATCCGAACCGTTAAAAACATTCTTCATATTAACTTGGAAATCAAATTTTACATTTTTTTGAATTTGTTTACTATTTTATCGGATGGATTGAAAATTTATTTATCTAACGATTTACATACATTTAATTTTCAACCCTTCCGATAAAATAGTAAAAAAATTCCAAAAAATATAAAATTTGGTCTCCAAATCTACATTAGTATGGAGAATATTTTCAACGGTTCGAATCGACGATTTACACTCGGTATGATGGAGCGATTGCGAGCGGCTACGAAATTGATGGCGGCTACGGATCCCTCATATATATATATATATATATTTAGAAATAGGCTAGGGTGTTCCATGGAGCACCAAACAGCTCGTGCTCCACGTTAATTATCTCTAATTTGAAAACTCCAATGATCGATCTGAACCGTTGAAAATGATCTACATATTGAAATCTACTTGGAGATTGAATTTTACATTTTTTTGAATTTTTTTGCTATTTTCTTAAGGAGGTAGAAAAGTTGTAGATCAAACAGTTTCTGGACCAACAAAAATTGTGATTTTCCTATCTCTCTAAAAAATAGCAAAAGAATTTCAAAAAATGTAAAATTCAATCACCAAGTAGATTTCAATATGTAGATCATTTTGAATGGTTCAGATCGGTCATTAGAGTTTTCAAATTGGAGATACGATGTGAAGCATGGACGGTTTGGTATTCCATAGAGCACTCTAGCCTATATATATATATCTCTCTCTATATATATATAGTAAGGCTCAAATAATAAGCATAATACATCATCTTTTGTACTATGCATATATATATAGCTCAATAAATAGAGATTTATGTTGCTCAATAAATTTTTTATATCAAAATATTGTAGGAAATCAAATTTCGTGATTTTTAGAGATTTCTTGTTATTTTTTAAATATTTTTAAGAATAATTCAGATTTAATACTACAAAAGTGCAATTTTTGAGCTGTTTTTTAAAAATGTTTAAAAAATAGCATCAAAGTTCTAAAAATCACAAAATTTGATTTCCTACAAGATTTTGATATGAAGAATTTATTGAGCAACTTAAATCTCAAATTTTTGGGCAAATTTAACATGCATAGTTGCATAGTACGGAAGGTGATGTATTATGTATATTATTTTAATCTTGCTCATATATATATGTGTGTATTAAAGTTGTGATGATTTTTTTTATTTTATTTTTTATTTTAAATTTATTATATATAGTTGCATGAGTATCAAAGTTTTTTTGAAATTGACGTATCGCTGCACTCGCATCATATTCGATATGATATTCGCACACACATTTGTGCAATATGATACTCGCACACGCACCTATGCAACATACATAGTATGGGGCAGGGGTGGACCTACATAGAAGCAGGGTGGATACCCATCCTGGAATTTTTTTTTGCGAAATTAAACATGTATTTGAAATTTTTTAAGAATAATATGCTTGTAATTTTGAATTTTTTTTTTAAAATATGCACTACTTTGAACCACTCTGAAAAAAATCGTAAATTTTGAACCATCCTGACAAAAATCTTGGATCTGCCTCTGGTATGGGGAACAAACATTCACTATACGAACTCAGGCAACAAAAGATTGAGGATGTTCACACCTTGTTTCTGATGGACTCCACCCAATTATACTATATATCAAATTATTAAGCAGCAACATAAGTTTGCCAGGATGTTTGAAACAAGGTGTTAAATCTACTTCAAAAAAAAAGTATGGAAAAAGGAAAAAAGAAATAAGGTGTGATGTGTGATGTGTGATGTGTATGTCTACAGAACTTCCAAATTCAGCAAAATTTCCACCAACTCTTGCATCTCCTTGCTTCTTGTATCAAACTCAAGATCAATGGCTTCATCCAAATTTTCAATTTGGAAGTTTACACGGTGTACATTCTCCTTGGAGACATCGATTCTCTTCATGACGTCCCCCAGTTCAAATTTAGTTGCATTTGACTGTTCTTTCAACTCATCCTCTTCTTCTAAGAAGTCGTACCGGTTCCTCTCCAACTTCTCCAATTCTTCTTCAGCTTCAGCTAGCTCAAATTTGATCTTTTCAATTTTGTCCAATTGATCTAAAATTTTTATATCATGTAATTGACGACGCTTTACCACTCTTTCTAGCTTACTCTCATGCAATTCCAACTCCCTCTTGTATTGTTTTGCCATCTCTTTGTATTGTTCATATGATTCGTTGAGAGAGTTTAGATCGTTGGTCAGGCTTGAAATTTTTTCTCTCTTTACTGTTTCTCTATCTAAGTTTTGGTTCCTTATTGCATTTGCAATCTCCTTTAGCATGGGAATCAGACCTGAAAGTGAAACTTCAATCCCTTTCAAAATTTGTTGCAGCTCTTCACTGCTTTCTTCAAGTAATGTGGCTGTTGTTACGGAATCTGGGTTTTCTCTCAATGCGTGTTGGATGTCATCTATGATTGCTTTCACATAGTTCCACTTGCGTGCGAGTTTCCTCTGTTCCGTTGTTGGTATGGAGTTGTTTAGGTTGAGACTTAATGTTGTCTTCTTCCTTGGTGCAAAATTTGTTGATTGTGGTTTTGTTATCTTGCTTCTTGAGTTATCAGGCACATCTTTTCTTGGAGAAACTTCTCCCCCTATTTATAAGAAGTAAACAGAAACAATATGCAGAATGTCAACGGTTTGTTTACCCATCTTTAGCGTTGCAAGAAGGCTTATTGAGAATTAACCTGGTACAAAAATCTGGAAAGTAGTTCTTAACATTTGAATCTGTAACTTTATATACCAGTAAAGAAAGCTTCAAATGAAAAAATGTGGACAATATTGACGTTCTCAGATTATAATTGACCTGGTACGTACTTTCCAGTAGACAGTGTCATTATTTATGCCATGTTTATTGTTCATGTGGTGTGGGAAGTGGCGATATGAAGTTTCGTTTCCTTGCAATGCCAAATTTAAGAAGCTAAAAATGTGATCTTTAATCATGCAAATCAATACTATAAAGATCATACCATTTACAGTTTCATGTGACGGCCCTTTTGAGTGCCCATTTAGAACCTCTCTTGATTTGCCTGCATCTCCATTTGCTGCGGATGTCTTCACATTTTCCAGCTCCCTTATTTCCAGGGGAGATTCCATTGTACTTGCTACTCCATTAGCAGGTATGTGAATAATCTTAGTATCCATTTCTGTTGTAAGTTTAGTAGTAATTCATATGCAATTAATCAGGACGAGTTTGATGCACAAAATTCTAAGCAATAATAGACAGAATATCCATTACAGAATTTAAGTTCAGAAACAAAAGAAATTTGATCTTTCGATATTCCACTTCTACAGAAAAGTTGTCCAAGCTACTGTTGGTCCCACAATCTCTTTGTTAACAAAAAATAGCACAATGGGATGCTTACTATAGCTCATACAAATAACAAATCTGTTCCTCCAATTACTTCTTAAATTATAATGAAGAAATCCTCATCACATATGTTTACTGAAAAGTTGTAGCACATGTACCAGTAAAGTCCTAAACACTGACGTTGTAGATCAATTCTCCCAGTAGGAAAAAATGGTGTTATGGAGCCTAGTAGTGTATCTGATTTGTATCTAAAGGATTTCAAGTCCTGCTTTTTTGAAGTAGAGTGAGCTTTTTCCATACCATTTGGGGTTCTTAGATCATCATCTGGGGTACAAAATGTTACTGAATAGTTTGACTTCAGGGCTTTCATTTTGTTCACAAATCTTGCCACGCCGACAATCTTTGCAAACAGTTCTCTGCTCCGTTTTTCTTGCGGCTCTCCTAAAACAATTAGAATGAAAATAAAAAATAATGTTTGATTGAGATTACTGATTAGTTTTCCAGTTTTTCTTATTTGCAAGAGATGAAATTGAATCTATAGAATCAAAAGCTGGGGTGTTGAAAAAACCATAGGAGTTACATATGTGAAGCACACAGATATATTCATATATTCAACTTACATTAATTGTAAGTTTGTTATTTTAAAATTTTCATTGAAGCAAACCAATATCTGAGAGAGTTCAGCTAGCTTAAGGGAAATCCAAATTTGCGTAAAATATAATTACCTAATTTAGGAGTCATAAGAGGAGTGGTGTCCTTCAAAGCTTCTAAGATTGCTTCTTCTGAGCTAGGGCTTGGTAGGTCTACCATGGTACACGGTACATTCGTTTGAAGTGAACCATCTATGCTTCTATCTGTTTTAATTCTTAATCCCAAATGGGACCTCATTTCTTCACGTTTTTCTCTTGCTTGCTTCATCTTCCTCTCTTGATCTGTACAAAATAATTTTGAATCGATGAGCCTTATCTGTTTCCATATTACAAGCATTCATTTAAGAAAATAGAAAGTGATATTCGTGTCAAATTGTTACAGAAACTGTAGTCATATTACCAAAACATGGAGTTAAAAAATTTCTTTGATACCCTAAAAATGAGTTTCAGAATGAAATTTACTGTAATTTTGGAAAACTGGAAAAACAATCACCTTCATATTCTTCCATTTTGATTTGTATTTGTATGAGTTAACCGCGTTCTGATTGAAGTGTTTACGGGTGGAACTCGCACTAATGGCGTCTAATTATTATCTGTCATGGATCATGATGAACCTACCAAAGATTCATAAAAACATTAAAAATGTAACTGAGAGGAAACTATCCTCTGAAACTTGATTTCTGCATTTGACAAATGACAAAATTTGAAAGACATAAACTTACTGCCTGAACTGATGGGGACAATATTTGTGCTTTGATATGAACATTTATTTTCTTATCACAAGTAAAAAACGCTCTAATATAGACCTAAAAGAGTTAACTACAAATAAAAATAAATAAATAAATACATACTTTAGCTAAAAAAAAAAATGAAATAAACAGTTTAGTTATTTTCTACATCATATCTGATATTCCAAATAGTATAGAATGACAATACCGGAAATTAAGGAAAGGGAGAGAAACCTCAATAGAGATTAAAATTAGCAGAAAATGCAGCAGGTGACCAATTGGCCATGCTCTTCACATTTCTCCAAAATGTAAATTGGATTTGAAACTTTGGAAGAAAACAAAAGGGATTTTAACGTGCAAATAAATACGGTCAGAGCCCAAACAAACGTGCACACCAAAACCCAACATACCAAAAACTACGTGCTAGTCCGGCCGGAATAAAAGAAAAGGAAAATATATATATATACAACCTGCTACCTGTGTTTCAAGACCTCTTTATTCTGAAGAAATCTACGTACATGACCATTGCAACTATGCATTATATATATATATATATATATATATATATATATGAGCATGGCTAAAATAATATGCATAGTACACCCCATTTTGTACTATGCATATAGTTATAGGTCATTAAATTGAGATTTAAGTTGCTCAATAAATTATTCATATGAAAATATTGTAGGAAATCAAATTTTGTGATTTTTAGAGCTTTCTAGCTATTTTTTAAATATTTTTTAAAAACAGTCCAGATTTAATACTAAAAAAGTGTCATTTCTGGGCTGTTTTTAAAAATATTTAAAAAATAGCAAGAAAGCTCTAAAAATCACAAAATTTTAAATCCTACAAGATTTTGATATGAAGAATTTATTGAGCAACTTAAATATCAATTTAATGACCAAATTAAATACAAATGGGCGCATAGTACGTTATGTGGTGTACTATGCATATTATTTTAGCCATGCTCTATATATATATATATATATATATATATATATATATATAAATGTTATGGTGCACTGCGAAGTCATGATTAGTTTTGACATCACGCTCAAATTTCAAATAAAAAATTTTGAAACAATCGATTCAAACCGTCCAATGTGATCTCCATATTGAAATCTCACTAGAGACCAAAATTTCAATTTTTACAACTAATCATGACTTGTAAAATAATTTTTACCGCTATAGTTGTACTAGTCTAGAATTAGCGATCTAGTACTAAACTTATATTTGTAAAATAATTTATTATTATTATTATTATTATTGTTGTTGTTGTTGTTGTTCACTACTATAGAAATGAGCTTTAACATTCTCATTTAATAGCGGATATACAGAAACTCTGATATTAAAACTTTTTATACCGGACTACAACACACTGCCGGTTTAAAAACAAATCTTTTATAGTGGACAGTGACAAAGGTCCGCTATATAAAACCTTTTATAGCGGACCACAGTAAAGTTCGGTTTTAAAAATAGTCTTTTATAGCGGTTTGCTTGGGGTGTCGGTATTAAAAGTATATTTAATAGTGGAGTTCTTGGAGGGTCCGGTTTTAAAAGATTTTTAAGAAAACCCACAGATTGCTCTTGACCTATGACTCTTTAATCTGCATAGTCCATTGGAAATCAATCAAACGTTCATTAATCACTCATATAATATCCAAGAATTGCTCCCTTCTTTTGCCTCTCTCATCTCTCTATAACATCTTTAATTTACATTTCATCTCTCATTTCTTTTTATCTCTCAACAATCAAAATCTTGCTACTTGAAAAAAACTATTCTAATATTAGTGGAGATTTGAAGATTTTGAAGAGTTGAAGAAGATATATTTGAACACTCATATAATATCCACGGATTGCTTCATTTTTTTGCCTCTTTCATCTCTCTATAACATCTTTAATTTACATTTCATCTCTCATTTCTCTTTATCTCTCAACAATCAAAATCTTGCTACTTGAAAAAAAACTATTCTAATATTAGTGAAGATTTGAAGATTTTGAAGAGTTGAAGAATATATATTTGAACACTCATATAATATCCACAGATTGCTCCCTTCTTTTGCCTCTCTCATCTCTCTATAACATTTTTAATTTACATTTCATCTCTCATTTCTCTTTATCTCTCAACAATCAAAATCTTGCTACTTGAAAAAAACTATTCTAATATTAGTGGAGATTTGAAGATTTTGAAGAGTTGAAGAAGATATATTTGAACACTCATATAATACCCACGGATTGCTTCCTTCTTTTGCCTCTCTCATCTCTCTATAACATCTTTAATTTACATTTCATCTCTCATTTCTCATCTTTCAACAATCAAAACCTTGCTACTTGAAAAAAACTATTCTAATATTAGTGGAGATTTGAAGATTTTGAAGAGTTGAAGAAGATATATTTGAAGAAGACTTAATTGAAGATTTCAAGAAGAGATTTGAAGAAGATTTAATTTCGCTTTTTTTGATATTTTTTTTAATCTTTGTTGAACTTAAGAAATATTCATTATAATAATCTTAGCTTTACAAAATATGTGAAATTAGATGATTTTTTCATTAAACAAAATAATATCTTAGGTCATCCTTGGAAGAAATTCTAAAATTTTAGGTTATTTTTAAAGTAATATTCTAGAACATTTTTAGAAGAAATTTAAGATTCTAGGTCATTTAAAAAAAAGGTTTTAATTCATTTTTTGTCCGGAGACTTGGAATCCGTCCAATTTATATTTCTTTTCTTTGACCAAATTTTAGAATAAAATCATTGAAACAATCACATTAAAAAAAAAATCAATGAAACATATGTCAATGTAATAGTTGTTATTAGAACAGTTGTCATCATCATTTTTTATTTTTTTGCTACCTATTAAATCAAATATCAAATGCAATCTACTATAAAAGAGTTTAAATCCTATATATATAAAATAAACCTTTTAAACCGACATTTGTCAGAAAATCGCTGTTGTAGACATCCTTTAATAGCGGAGTTTCTCCATAGTTCGTATTAAAGGTCGACTTTTAATAGCAGATCACACCAACTTTTAACACCACGGCAACAACACCGACCCTCTGTCCCTTATTAAAGGCCAAATTAGTCCGGTATAATTGGTCAAAATTGTAGTAGTGGTTGCTGTTTTTTGTTATTATATTATTAGTATTATTATTATTACTACTATTTTATTATTATTTTACTATTTTTTATATTATTATTATTATTATTATTATCTATATTGATTTTTCATTTAGTTTCATTTTTATTCCATGCTAATTTATTTGAGACTAAGGACTTGTTGTTGCAAATAAAACCTTTGGAGCAAAAACTAAAAATAAAAAATAATGACAAAGAAAAATAAAAGAAAAGAGAGAAAACAAGCGTTGCCACGAAACAGAATTAATTTCATTTAAATGACCAAGCAAAATTCACTGTTCCTCAGACTCGATACAGACATCAGACTCGATTAAAAAAAGCAACTCAATTAAACGAATTGGAGCAATTGCAAGAAGACTACTCTTTAATTAATAAAATTGCATGCACTGCTCAATTTGCCGAGGCGATGAGTTCTTCAGCCACTGCGGGGGTCGGGAGTGCTGGGATGGCACCCTTCTGGGTTGTGCAGATGGCACCGCAAGCGTTTGAAAATCTCAGTGCTTGCCTCAGCTTCTCCTCATTCTGTACACAATTAGAATAAAAGAAATTTGTTAAGGAAATTATGGTTCAGGTTTTATTGATAACTTCAAATGGGTGCCAATTTTAAACAAGCTAATAAGATTCCACTACAAATTGATTATTGGAGTTTTGGAGGTTACAATTGCATTACTACTTGGTGGTAGTACAACTGTAAAATGTTTTAGCCAAATTGAAAGTGTTCAAAGGAAATAAAATCAACCTCAAAAATGGAGTTATCCTTGGCAATAGATACAAGGAGGGAACCGACAAAGGCATCACCAGCACCAGTGGTGTCAATGGTCTTAACAGAGAATCCTGAGACACTGCCCTTGAAGTCCTGTTAAACACACACAAATAAAACATGAAATTTGCCTCTTTTCAAAAGTAAAATGTCTGAAGGTCTAACAGAAAATATATGAATTTAACCTTTGTGAAGTATCGGCAGCCCTTCTCACCATCGGTGACAATGAGGAGCTTCAGTCCATCGTACCAGAGAGACAACACATTCTCTTCGCTCTGTGGGTCCCCTTTTGTAAGGAATGCCACCTCATCATCACTTACCTGAAAATTTATATAAATTCATAAATTCACTAACAACAAAAAAGCACCATGGCATTTATAGAAAACACATTGCAGGGGTATATAATGAAAAATCTTAGAAATTCACAAACAAACAACAACCTTGATGAAGTCAGCCTCCTTCCAGATGCTCATGATTCCATCGCGGGCCGCGTCTTCTGACGGCCAGAGGGGCAGCCTGACATTGGGGTCGTACGAGCAGAGGATGCCGGCGTCCTTTGCGGCCTTCATGGCAGCCATGTGGGCTGACCGGCAGGGCTCAGAGATTAGACTGATAGAACCATAGTGGAAGATGTTGGCACGACGGATGAGGTCGATGTTGAGTTCAGCTTCTGTGAGGAGCATGTCAGCTGATGGGTTCCGGTAGAACATGAACTCCCTCTCGCCGTTGGCCTTGAGGGTGACGAAGGCCAAAGCAGTGCGGGCGTGCTGGTCGAAAAGCACCCCCTCGTCGTTGACGTTGTTCTTCCTCAGAATGTCAGCCAACATGTGACCGAACTCATCATCACCGAACTGCATCCATATGACAGCATAATTAGGTGTGAAATTAGAGAAAATAACCGAGAATGCAAGGTGAACAAATTATCAAATTTAAGGAAAATTGTCGACGTTTGCTCCCCCCAACGAACTAGTTTTTAAATATTTTCACTTAAATAATAGGAAATATAAATCTGTGGTTGTAAGAGAGTAAGAACCAATGTTGTAAAATGCGGATTTGAATATGCGTGCGGAGAGGTACCGCATACCGCATATGCGTTATGCGGCTGCATATGCGGATTTATATGCTGTTTTACATATGCGGCCGAATTTACCATTATATTATCCATTTCATACAAAATAAGATGAAAACTACAAATAAAAGTGCACCTTAACCAGTGTAATACTCTAGATTTTCAGAAATATTGTGGTATGTAATTATTTTAGATCATCTTTAATATTTATAAATGTGGTACTTATTAAATTTTTAAATTTTCATGTCTGAATTAATAAAAAACATCATTTTTATTAGAAAAATAATTATAGCGAATTAGCAATTATATTTCGTAAGTTTTTCCTAAATGAAAATAAATAAATAATATGTGACCTCCTAAAAATATTTTGAAATATTTGTTAACTTATTTTAAATCAATTATAGATATTAATAAAGATGTAAGGTTAAAGTTAAATGAAAGGACTAAATTATAATTCTTTAATCCTTTGAGGGGCTAGATAAAGAAGAGAATTACAATTTAATTTTAAACTCAATTTCAAAGGATGCACATATGCCACGCATTTGCATGGGAGTATGTCTCCACTTCCACGTGTCTAATGTGGATAAGTGTAATTTTAAGCCCTTCATAGTTACATTTAGATCATCTGGTGTCTCTCTCTCGGTCCAAATCAACAAAATCAAAAGTCAAAAGAATATAAAAGGTTCGTTTCCGCATAATTAACAACGCATATCATATTTAACGCGACCTTTGTTCCGCCTGCGCATACGCGGGCGCATCAACCGCCTTTTACATCATTGGTAAGAACTCATGTAGACTCTTTTACATAATGCCACACTGATCTCATTGTCATTAAATTGGAAGTACAAATAAATAATCCACAAAAATATTATTGCAGTTTTTAATTTAATGTTATGAAAATGTTAAATGACAAAGTGACAAACTCAAATCTGGAACAATTTTTTTTTTTTCAAAATATGACAGATAAGAGAGCCAATTTTTTCGCAAATAAAAACCGCGATTTTATTGTTTATGTTTTAGAAAAAAAACTTAACCTGTAAAATACTTTCTATCTATATAACTTCTTAGATTTCAAGGAATACTTACTATTATTAATTAACAAAAAAGAAATGGTAGTATTAAGAGTTGAAAGAGTTGGAGAAATCATTGAACAGAAGTTTGATTAAATTTACTCCACATAAAAGAACACAGAACTTCTGGTTACATAGTATCCGGTCTCCACCAAGGAAAAGTTAACAGGCTAAAGACTGAGAATTAACCCCA
Source organism: Eleocharis quinqueflora (assembly GCA_964058865.1). NCBI lineage: Eukaryota > Viridiplantae > Streptophyta > Magnoliopsida > Poales > Cyperaceae > Eleocharis > Eleocharis quinqueflora. The sequence continues at coordinate 162,288 of CAXKVX010001107.1, forward strand.
CCTCAAAATGATGGAACCCACTACCAGTACCCAGTATGCTGTGATGCAGAGCAGCGTTTGGCCCCACGGCATAAGGCTCCCTTTTCTTTACCAAACCACTCAGGCACTCACCAATAAATTTAACCCAAATAATAAAAATAATAATAGTTTCACCCACGTGCACCAACAACTTACACTGACAATGGACCCTGTTATTGAAGAATATGCAGTTGTAACCTGATGGACCTGTCACCTTATTCTTATCCGATTAATTATTTTATCACAACTTGTGTTTATCTTACCAATAACAACAATTTACAACTTATATATAATCTGCACCTAAAGCATTTGTAGTTATCCTATGTTTTCTTCTCATGTGTTCACAAGTCAATTTCTCGAATATCGAGCAGTAAAAGTTGGATTGATGCTAGAATAAAATAACAAAACACCGAATTTCCAGCCTTTGATGCGGAAAAAAGAATCACGGTCCATATCAGATCTGAGTCAGCATTTACCATCTATCAACACGAGATACTAAAATAACCCTTGATCGCTATGCTATCCCCATATTAATCAGGCAATTTCTTATTAAAATAGACGTTAATTAAACTGTTGACTACTTTGAGAAAACAGCTTTAATAATATTTATAAATAAATTCAGAAAAAAGCACATACGTACCGAAAAATTGTAATTATTTAATTGTTTAAATTAAATTTCTTACTTCTATTTCAAATAAACAAATACTAAATATCTCTTATCTAGGTTAGAAACCAGTCACGTGGAATTCAGCGACGGTAAGGGGGTCAACACTTCGCCGCATTTATATACCAAAATCAAATCAGAATATTTTCTTTTGTTCTTTATTAGGAATACATTTGTTAAAAAAAATGGACATAGAAAATCAAAAGATTTTTGCAACGGTTTTCATTAGAAAGGCTCACTTCAACATACCAACTAGATCAATATGAGTAAGCGTTTTGTGAGGATAAAATTTATGATATGTTACGTTACTGGACTATATTAAAGTTATTATTATTAGTTAAAATAAATAATTAACAAGATAATTCGATCCCAGATCCAGTGATGTAAAACTAGAAAAACACTGTCGAAACAGGGTCTGAGACAGATCATGGCAAATTACACTAGGACCTTGAATTTTTACGCTAATTAAAGTGCTTTACCTAATTTCGTGTACTTTTTGTCTCTTCCTCTGTAAAAAGCAAAGCCACATTTGGTTGGTACCAGGACACGAGTTGAAACTTAAACATCTCAAAATGATCAAAGTAAATTTTTTTACAGATTTAAGAGGTACCAGATCTGACACAAGAGACCTAAAACTCGCATTTTTTTTTTTTCAAATTTTGCTTCTACTCAATGTGTTTCCTTTATTTTTTTTCACTTCAAAAAATTCCTCCTAAACTATAGCTAGTTCCGTTTTAATCTGAAATTAGAAACAATCTACACCTCTTTGATTTGTCTCTGGATCACTTCCAGTGCAATCGATTCAGATCCAGAAAAGAGGAGAAGAAAGGTCAAACCTCAGGTTTATTTATTCACCTTTTCTTTCGATACTAAGATCAAACCTCTAGTCAACCAGTCAAGATTTAAGATCAAAGAGATTCTACCTTTCCAACGAAGGCGGAGTTTCCACCGAGCTTTGTCACGGCCACAGCAACGTTAGCCGGAGCACCACCTGGAGCTTTGAGGAATCCGGTCGATTCGGCGAGGGAAACACCGGCTACATCAGGCACGAAATCTATGAGCATTTCGCCAAAACAAACAATGAGATCCTGTCCGGAAGCCATTGATAGCTTATTAGATTAGTTAAAGAGGAAAATAGATAACAGAGGGGTTTTAGAGAAGGAGATCTGGGATTGAATACGGGATGAGAAAGCAAAGGGGAGGAGGAGGTTTATATAGGATTTTAAAATCTATTGCTGGTGACGGAATTCTATTTCATGTACCTCAATATTTCTACTACTTTCTACTTTCGGCGAATGGAGCTTCTAATTTTGAGTATTGAAGTACCATTTTTGGTTGAGTAGAAAATAACAATTATTTTAGGAAGGCTTCTATCCTTTTTTAACAGGAAATTTTCATGCTACCTACTTAGAGATTTTTATTTTCTTTATTTTGACTTTTTTACCTATCTAATTGAAGATGTACTTGCTGAAAAAAAGAAATTATATCCTTAAAATATGTCAAACGATATGGACCGTGCTCTTTTAAGAATTTCATTTATAGGATTTTCTAGATACAACTCAGACGTTCTAATTATTTTTACTTTTCCAAATTTTATATCTTAAAATCCAAATTTACAGTTGATATTTATGAATTATTAAGAAAATATTAATAATTTTGGTTATCCCTTTTGAAATTTAGTTATAAATATACATGCAAAATTTATATAATCAATTAGTATCCGGGATAGAAGCTATTTTAAAAAAAAAATTATATAACACAATTATTTTTGAAAAAATAAAAAAAAAACACTCACATAGTGTATTATTATTCTCATAGAGTGCTATATATTAGAAAACTGAAACGCAAATTAATTAGATTAAAAATGTATTCATGGCCTCCCAAAAAAGTACTTTTTTAAAGATAAAATTGACAATGTTACCAAATGAAAATTTATTAGTAAAGACAATTTATTGTTATTTTAATTAACCTTTAAATACCGAGCCATATGAATCCTATGAAAATAAACCATATTATATTTTTAAATTTTAATTCAAAACTTTTGCTAAATACATAATGAAGAAGTTAACAAAACTTTAATTCAAACTCAAGTAAAACAGTAATTATTGAGTATTATTGCATAAATGTACTAAGACTATAAATGGTTCTACCACCAATGAAATCATTAATGCATGAATATGAAAGTATTGAAACCAAAAATCAAGACACCATAGCTAGCTAGCTTAAGAATTAGCAAAACATTACCCTCTCTTCTCAATTAGAGAATTTTAAGTGCATCCTTAGAAGCTAAAATATACAAATAATTGGATTAATATTCATGTTAGAATTCATTGAAAATTACTGTATTAATTTTGTGAAACTTTACATCGACTTATTCTGAAATCATGTAATTAATGAAGTATATAAAAAATTAAAAATAGAAAAAATAATAAAATGTTGATGTGTTGTTTTATATGTTGATTCCGTATCAATTTATATGCGATTTTAATATCATTTGTTATACCATCTAGTATTGTTTAATATTGACTATTGATAATTTTATGTTATTTGATAATTAGTGAATTTCGTACTAATTTCATTATTTTTCATATATGTAATATGTAAATATAAATTACATTTTGATTGTTCACTTTCCAACAAATATGTTGTTAGTACCTCGTAATATTGTTTGATTTTAGTGAAAACACTACGCCATGCATTCTCATGTTAAACAACACCACACTATTTGTTTGTTTAGTTGAAGCTTTTAAATAGAAGCGATATAACACTTTTATTATTTTATGGTGTCATAATTCATGATATATTAAAAACACGATTTTAGTTATTTTCTTGTGATATAACATATTTAGTTGTTGATATTGCTGATATGATATAGTATTATAGCGACAATATATAGTGGCTTATTTTTAATAGTTTTGAAGTAGATAAAGTTTTTTTTATGTGTCAATATGATATTTTTGTTCGTACTTCTGACCTACTCAAGTATTTGCTTATGAATTATCTAATATACTAATTTTCAAAATATTTTGCGAGGTTAGGATTACTCTTGTGTCTTATTATTATTACGGACTTAGAATAATATACTATGCATAGAACATGCGACATTAAAATGGATCATCTGAATTGTCTCAAATTCGTGTTGCACGTATTCTGAACGGATCAGATAACCAATAATTAGCATTGTATGTCATATGCATAGTACGTGAGCAATGCTGGTTAGTAAACATATAGATGAAATAATTACGATTTAGTCCATTCTATCATTTGAAAAATGTGATAAAATATAGTCTATCGACTAGGTGATAAAACACTAAATAATTATCGTTTAATTTCACGAAGAGATTGCAACTAGAAAACCTTATTTATTTCCAGCTGGATAAAAGACGTGAGGAATCGTAGGTATAAAGTACATCTTTTCTATTTAATTTTTATTTTGTTTAATTAGCAATTTAGCATGCACGTCTTAGAATTGATTTGCAGAGCCCAACAAAGTTTCTTTGGATGGACCCGGTTCACTACGTACTTTTGATAAAATAAGTTATTTGGGATGATACTCGCTTATTGGAACCGCTTTGGGTAGGGATATGCCATAAGCCCCCGGCCCTCAGTCCGGCCCCTGTAAAGTCTCTGTTAGATCCGGTCCTGACCCGGCCCTTATTAAGATTTTGAAAGGGCCGAGTCTTAGAAGGGCCGGGCCTTATTCCAAAAATACAGGCCCCTATTTACCCGACCCTTTCAAGCCCCGATCTCGTCCGACCCTTTGCAACCCTTATTCACGCCAGCCCCTCAAACCCTTATCAAACCCTTTCACAATTAAAAAAATTAAAAAAATAGATCAAAGCCCTTATTATCCGGCCCTGATCCGGCCCTTTGCAACCCCGAGGGCCTGATAGGGGCCAGGCCTTAGAGGGGCTGGGCCTATTTCCTTAGAACAAAGCCCTTATTACCCGGCCCCTATTAAGCCCTCTTTAGATCCGGCCCTTACCCGACCCTTTCGTAGGCCCTTTAGGCCCGGCCCTTGTAAGGCCCGGCCCGGCCCTTAAGACTTTGCCTAGCTTTGGGCCTTTTCTGAATTGAAATAACCTGCTTTTTTTCTTCAGAAAAGTAGGATCATGCTATTTTAATATGGACCATTCGATAAAATAGTAGGATCGTTGGATTAAAATAAACGGTTCAGATTAATACCAACAACTACATTTCAATATTCGAATCAATTTGAACCGTTCATTTCAATTTGACGGTCGGATTAGAATAACATGACCTAAGAATAATAGCAGATTCGGACCCTGCTTTTCTGGATCCGAATCTGATGCTGTCGGCACAGTTCCGTGCAGATCGAACGTCCATAAATTAATGTGTTGTAAGTAACGAACGGTCGTGATTTGATTCAGAAAATCTGCATTTGTAAAGTTTATTTGCACGAATCTGAACGCAATTTAATGATTCAGATCCTCTGCGCATCATGTGCCGCGCCGTACATAATCTGAACTCTGCCTTTCTATATATCTTTATCTAAAGATTTTACTATTCCTTTCTGAAATAAAGAAATATTTTATTAGCTACTTGCCTACATTTAGCTTACATGTCGATTTAGATTGAAAATAATACAAATGTTGAAGCTAATCACAATTTTATTATTTAAAGAAAAAACCGCTGTTGATTACGTTGTTTTATGGAGTTTACCATTGACACGTCAATCCTACTTGGCATTTGTTGAGTTGACTGAGAAGAGAGAAATGGAGAATCCAGTGAATATGACAGAATACGTTATCATTAACATTAGATACGATCATACGATGTTCAGATTAATTTTAGAATTTTTTTTTCTGAATTGTTAATATCTTATCTGAATGCATGAAGAACTAATTTTATTAATGGTACATTTGTTTCTATTATTATTATTATTTAATGAAATTGGATGAATAATTATATCCAATCCATAATGGAAAATTGGAAATGCATGCAATAGTCATTTTATATCAACTAATTTTGGTGTTAATTGTACATGTTTTTTTAAGAACAATTGCATGTGATCAAATTGAAGAACAATTGCATAATGTTAGAAAACAAACATAAAAAGAGCAACCAGGTGCACGTAACTTCCGCTTGCACGAGTCTGAGGATCAAAAGGTCGAATCTCTTGAGGTCTTAATAAGTAATCTTTGTTAAAATTAGAGTTGAGTTTAAAGCACAAGAATAATGTCAAATTATTAGGCGGAAGCGTTTTCAATCAATAATTTCAAATTAAAGTTTTTAGACTTTAATCGCATAGTCAAGAATTAGAGCAAACAAGTTATATAAGTAATAGAACAAATTACAAATAAATAAAGAACAAAGTAATAAAGAGTGAGAAGAGAGAGCAAAAACAATCGAGAGAACAAAGAGAATACGCTATGTAACGTGATTCGACCTATCAATCAACTAGACTTACGTTCACGAATCTTCCGAAATCAAATCTTATTTTCGAACCGATTTGATAGTTATGTTATTTTTGCGAGGATCAGGCAAAAAGAAATCTTCTGTTATTTTACCCTTTTGATAAATGCTATTGGATCTTTTTCTTGGAAGTCCACTGCGGATCGGATCCACCAAGTTTACGGACTCAAATCCTCAACACAGTCCACAATCCAGTCCACAAAAACCATGTTTTGTCGGGTTGCGAATTCGAATCCTTTATCTGCTCTTAATAAAAAGCTCACTCTGCCCCTTTTCTTGATCTCTCTCTCTCTGCTTCCACGCACCTGTCTCGTTCGCCCCTCTCTCTCTCTATAATTTCCTTCACACTCAAATTTGAAAAAAAGGAGCAAATTTGAGAGAGAAGAAGAAAAGTTGGGTGACAAAATTGGAGTTATTGGCTCATAAAACATTTACGGAAGAAAGAAAAAAAAATCTCCGAAGATGATTTTTTTCCTCAAACATAAGAATTTTGCTATTAAATTTGTGAGGGTAAAATTTTCATTCCCTTAACTTTACTTATCTCTTTGTTTTTCTTTTTTTCTCTTATTATGAAGCAGACATGCTCACTTTACTTCATTTGAATTCTTTTCTCTTATCATGGACTCCGATGAGAAGCGTAAAGAGCACGACAGCGATTCGAACGAGGATCCAAGTTCGGATGATGGAGTTGAAGACGATTGGAGAGAGGAATTGCACTTGAGTATTCGTGTAAAAAATAGGACTCTTATGTGAGATTTCTTGACTCAATAGTTTGATTGACATCTTGTCTCTTGATAAAAAATTCTATGCTGCAGCAGTGAAATCTTTTGAAATTTTACATATTTCCCGCTCTTTTTTGGTGTTCTTTCTTAATTGCACAAGAAGATTGTTTCTTTCTGTCATTCTCACCTTATTTTCATTAATTGGACCTATTTAGTAGTATTGATTTTAGATATGGGAGGAATAGTGTTCACATAGACAATTTCTGTAATGCGGTTGGATCACAGAGTTCGAATTGATATCTTGTTTTAAGATAATAAATTGGTTTAGTATATATATAAAATTAGTTCACAAAATTGTTGTGTGTGTGTAGAGCGGAGGCTCTCTATGAGAATCCTTATGTCCAGATTTCTGTTGCTAAATCTCTTGCAAAAGCAACTTCAGCTGAGCTCAGAATTTATCTGGAAGCAAAATGTGAAGTATGGTTCTTTGTTTTCTTCTTCCTATTTGAAAATCAATTTATTAAAATTTAATGTAATTTATCCTTATATTTCTTTTCACCTTTCCTTTTGTTGGCATTTTGGGGACTCTCCAGTCTCTAGGCATCAATTAATGAAACTACCTGAAATAAATTTGGAAGTTCATCACTGTTACTTGGTTGTTAGTCCTCTACTGCTTGACCTATTTTTGTGTTAAAAATATGCATGATATAATGCTTGCACCCAAATTGCAAAGTAAGAAAATTCTCAAAGTCAATTGTTCGCTCATTCAGAGAATTATCATTCTAATACTTTTTCTATTACCTCATAAGGCCATAACACCATAATTCAATTATCGAATTCTGACTGAAACAGAAATTGCTGAAATTAATACATCGGAACAAGTGACTTTGGTTAGGATTGTGCTCTAGTTGGTGCGAGCACTTTCTTGTAATTGTTTATCCTTTCCATCCCTAACAATTTGTATAGAATTATTTGCAATTCTCAAATTCTAGTCCTATTTCTTCAATGGAAATATCTTTCAAAAGACTTAACAAATTATGGTTCAATTTTTATTTGTTACAGGATAGCTAGTATACAAGTTTCTATTAGAAATGCTCTAGTGTAATTTCATAATTGTTCTACTAAAAAAGACCTATTTACCTTCTCTCTTGCTAAGTAAATGCTGATCATTGTCCTTTCTCTATTCCTCTTTTTAGCATGAGTATCTAACGATGGTTGGTGATTACCAAAGGATGGTTGGCGCTCAAGAAATTTCAGAAGGTATGTGTGCCTTTGTGTTGTGTGTTTTTCGGATACTTTGGAATACTAAACTGGACAGTACTAGAGAGAGTGAATTAATTCTTAGCCTAAGTTCATCTATAGCATTGCTAAAAGAAAAGGAACAAACAAAAAAAAAAACATGGGGGGCATAAAAAGGATATCACAAAATCTAAGACAACAACTTGATTAAAGCTTTTCTTATCTCTTTTTTGGAAACAGAACTGGAGACAATACTACCACAATTGGACCGGAACTATGGAAGAAATGTGCTCGTACCAAAGAAGAACTTATCTCCCTCTTGGAAACAAATAAAAGGAATTCCTGCTTATCCAGTTGGAGATGTTCTTCAGAAGCAACCTATTGCTGTGATGTCAAGACAACATGCTGAATGTCAGCATGTATTTACGGCTGGTAAGTAGGCTAAATCCCATTTCTTTTGTTTCTTTTAATTGTTTTGTTGATTGTTCTTGAGGTACATTGGTGGTTCGGTGTTTGATGTTACTAAAAGGGATGAGTGAAATTTTCTTGGATACTGGTCTGTTGTGAAAGAGTTTATATTTTGCATAGTTTTGTATTTAAGAAAAGTAGCTACTATGGATATTATCTTTAACAGAAAATGTTGACCAGGTATGGTATTGGTAGAATCATTAGACTACTTGGCAGAGGAGCTTGAGTCCTTGCCAAACGACTTGAGCGGACCAGCAGAGGTCTGTGCTTTGACATTAATCATTTATGTATTTGAATTAATCTTTAAACCCAAAAGGATTAATATATTTTCAGAAGATAAATAAACTTGAGGAAAAATCAATGCTTCGGTTCAGCTCATTGGCAGGCAATTAGTACTGGCACCATAGGCTTCTCTGTGCTCCAATAGATGCTTGTTTCTTTTATGGTGTGACAATTTTGATTCTAGGGAACTATGAAAATTGGGTTTACTTTTTTTTATCAGATTCTTGAGGTGTATGAAGCTGTGATACAAGAACTTGTAGAGACATTATCAAAGCATATAAAAACTGTACATCCTTTCTCATCCTTCTATTCCATGCTTAGATTCTCCAAAATTTGTTGCATCTTTAACAAACACTGGAAATAAACTGGAATGCTCAGTCTCCACAACTTCCATTGTTGAGAAACATTATTGGCTAATACTTGATCTATGACAGAGGCACCAAGGGACAGGGTTGGACCTTGACAGTCATACAGCAATTAAAAGACCTTTATTTTATTGATAAGAAATCTTTAATTTTATACCCTTTGATTAAGGTTTGCATAGGCTTATGTAGCACAGTAAGTTCCTCCTTTAAAATGTTCTGAAACATTTTTCAATTCCTAGATCTGCGACTGCCCACAGGGAGTGACTACGGATTTTGATCATGGCTGTAAGTTGCCCAGTGACCTCTTCTTCATTTCATGATTTGTTTATCATTAATATTTCTTGAAATGACATCTTCTTTTAAGTATTTGATATTGCTACGAACCATAGTATGCGAGGTCTTATGGAAATCCTTCTAGCATTTAGGATCTTATTAACCTAACATATCCAATTTTTATGTACTACAAAGTTATATTGGAGACAGTTTTTTATTGACCAATGTTAGAAATATAGAATGTAAATAAAATAAAAGATAGGGTCTAAAGTGCAAAGAGTAGATGGGAAATGAAGCTCCGTACCACAAACGGTAATGTAACGGTAAATTTAGAAATGAGTGTATAAAAATAGTAGATAGGAAAAATGTAAAAATATAGAAAAGAAATAAAGAAGATAGAAATTTCATGAAACACAATTCCGTTAAAAACTTTCATGGTATCAGAGCAAGTTCGATTCCTCAAGGGTATCTGTTCTTACCAGTCCATAACATCCATTCTTATTAGTTTACTACTTTGCTCATCACATACCCTCCGAAACAGAAACAAAAAACTGATAAGCCATACCGAGTTAATTGATACAGCTATACTAGAAAAAAAACTGGCAAAGGCCATACAATATACTGGCACAAACCTATTAGCCTTGTTTCAAAAAGCCGAATAAAACCAAGCTTACCAGCAAGCCAGAAAATAAAAAACCTGATACTGTATCCAAACAATGTCAGGAGAAATCGATTCGATACCAGCAACCATAAACAATAACATAACCAATGTCGAGGTCAACTCATCATCCATTTCAATCAAACTGAGCGACTACAATTTCCCTCTGTGGAGCAGGGATGTCACACTGGCTCTCTATGAAAGGGAGCTGTATGAGCATGTAACAGGAGAAGAGAAGCAGCCTGATGATAAGAACATCATCGAACTCAGGCGCTGGAGAAGAAACGATTACAAGGCCATAAACCTCATATTGAATTCCATGGAACAGAAAACCAAACATCTGTTTATGTTCCACAATTCCTCATTCGACCTATGGAATGCTGTCAATAAGCATTTCAGCAAGAAGCGAAAATTTTCCCATATCTACAATCTAAGAAAGGAGATTCAGACTCTCAAGCAGAATCAGAGATCGATGATTCAATACATCGGAGATCTCAAGAGAAAGTGGAGGAACATAACCAGTATCAAGCTCCAACAACTGACTTTGCCATAATCCAAGAAAGAGAACAAGAAATGTTGTACCAATTCCTTTCGGGTCTTGATGACTCGTATGAACAAATGAGAGCTCAGATCTTGTTTCTTCCTAAGCTTCCATCACTAGAAGATGCGATGACTCGGTTCCAGAGTGAAGAATCGAGGCGAGAACTGATAGGCGGAACCCACCAAGTACCAGAAAAAGGGGGAGAGCTCACATCTATGGCCTCGACTAAAACCGAAGTGGTGACGAAAGCCACCACCTCTCAGCCAGAATATGCCGGAATGGTCGCAAACCGAGGGCATCCCAGAGATAAAGGTAAATACAATCGATTTCAAGGTAAGGTGGCTAGATGTGATCATTGTAAGAAAGATGGGCACGATAAAGGAGGCTGCTGGTTCCTCCACCCAGAGCTCCGCCTTAAATGGTGGATCGAGAACGGCGAAAGAGGAGAACAAAGAGGGGAACAAAGAGGAGAACAGAAGCGATTCATAGCACAAGCCGTTCAAAAAGGAGAAGGGGAAGCGGCGCAGAGCTCATCGATTCGGTCGCCAGACCTAAGTCGAGAGGAGCTGAATCTGCTCCTGCGTCATTTTCTCAAAGGTCCATCTAACCCTTTTTTTAGTACAGTGGTAAACCGAACCAGGCCTATTTTGAATAAACAAAATCAGGCCCAACCTTACATAATACCAATGAAAAGGAAAACTGGCCACGTATCAGCTGAGCCCGAAAATACCTTAAAAAGACCTGTAACACATTTAATCCAGAACAGTGAACTTGATAAAAAAACAAATCATGCAACTTGGCTTCTAGACTCGGGTGCATCAGACCACATGACAGGGACGAAAAATTTGTTGCATAATTACAAAAAGTGTGAAAATAAGAATTATGTTTATATAGCAAATGGTGATAAAATGAAAATTGTTGGGCATGGATCAATAAATATTTTTTCAAAAACTATAGACAACGTTTTACACGTAGAAGGGTGCACATCCAATTTATTGTCCATAAGCAAAATCTCAAAAGAAATACAATGTGAAATTATTTTCTCATCTAAAAATGTCGTTTTTCAGGAAATAATATCCAAGAAGATGATTGGTGAAGGTTTCCTTAAAAATGGACTATATTTTTTGGATTGTCATAAATTATGTTTTTTGACAAAAAGGGATGATGAGATCTTATGGCACAAAAAAATTGGACACCCATGTAGTAGGGTTTTAAATACATTATTTGGTTTTTCAAATATAGATTGTAAACAATGTGATGTATGCAATCTAGCAAAGCACACTAGATTACCTTTTGTAAACTCTATTTCAAAGAGTAGTAAACCCTTTGAGTTAATACACTCCGACGTGTGGGGACCCGCACCTATAGATTCGTATAACGATTTTAGATACTATGTTACCTTTATTGATGATTTCTCAAGATTAACTAGATTGTATTTAATAAAAAATAAAAGTGAAGTGCCTTTTAAGTTTCAAGATTTTTCAAGATTTGTTTAAACTCAATATAATGCAAAGATCAAAATTCTTAGAACCGATAACGGTCTAGAATATGTGAATAACTGTCTCTCAAATTGGCTTAACCAAAATGGTATAATTCACCAAACCACTTGTGTATATACTCCCCAACAAAATGGTATTTCGGAAAGAAAAAATAGACACTTATTAGAAGTAACAAGAGCTCTCATGTTCCAAAGCAATGTCCCAAAAACATATTGGTCCGAAGCCATACTAACAGCTACATAATTGATAAATAGATTACCTAGTATGGTGTTAGAAAATAAAAGTCTCATTGAAATAATTTACTCAAATAAATCGAGTCTAAGCCACTTGAAGGTATTTGGATGTTCATGTTATGTTCATAACATGAAAAAAGACAAATTGGATCATACATCCATCAAGACCATATTTTTTGGATATTCTTCTAAAAAAAAGGGATACAAATGCTATGACCCTAAAAGCAAAAAAATGTACATATCTAGAGATGTAACATTCATTGAAAATGAGCCTTATTACAAAAATAGTGAGGATATGCAAACTTCTAATATATTTGAGGTTCCTACCAAAACTAACCCAAATGTTGAGACTAGCATTATAGGACTTGAAGAAGTCATCAATGAGGGGGAGAATCAATGAAGATGAACTTGGAGAACAAATAAATGAAGGTTCGGGAGAAATTGAAGAAGCCGAAGACATTCCATTAAGAAGATCAACTCGTCTCCAAAGACCATCTACAAGGTTACAAGATTTTGTAACCTACAAGGTTCAATATCCAATTGAAAATTTTATCTCATATGACAAGATATCTAAATGTCATAATGTATTTGTAACCAACTTAGAAAAAATAGTGGAACCTAATACCTTTGAGGAAGCAAAAAATCAACCTAAATGGAGAAAGGCCAAGAATGAGGAGCTAAATGCTCTTGAACAAAATAATACTTGGGAAATTGTACAATTGCCCAAACATAAGAAATCCGTTGGATGTAGATGGGTTTACAAAATAAAATACAATAGTGATGGCTCTATTGAGAGATATGAAGCAAGGTTGGTAGCAAAATGGTATACTCAAACATATGGTATTGACTATCAAGAAACCTTTGCACCGGTAGCAAAGATGAATACCATACGGATTGTATTATCCATAGCAATAAATAACGGTTGGAACTTGTACCAATTAGATGTAAAAAATGCCTTTCTTCAAGGAACACTTGAAGAAGAAGTGCTTATGTCCTTACCACCGGGACATAAAAAAGAATACGATACTAACTTGACTTGTAGGTTAAAAAAGGCTATCTACGGCCTCAAGCAATCACCAAGAGCATTGTATGGCAAGCTATCTCAATTTTTAATTAATTGTGGGTTTAAAATAAGCCAATTCGATAATTCATTATTCTCAAAGCATGAGAATAAAAATACTACCGTAGTACTAATATATGTGGATGATATTATAGTAACCGGAAACAATAATGAGAAAATTCACGAAGTGAAAAAATGTTTGAAAAAAATGTTCGATATAAAGGATCTTGGAAGGTTAAAATATTTTCTAGGAATTGAAATCGCACACTCTACCAAGGGACTTTTCTTGTCACAAAGAAAATATACTTTAGACTTGTTAAAAGAAACCGAAAAAATAGGGGCCAAACCAATCTCTACCCCAATAGATAGTAATTGTAAATTAAATTACGAAGATGGTGAACCAATAAAAGACATTACCAAATATCAAAGACTTGTAGGCAAACTAATTTATCTAACGGTAACTAGACCGGATATTTCCTATGCCGTAGGACAAGTAAATTCATGCATGCACTAAGAAAACCCCACCTCGATGCAATTGATAGAATTTTAAAATATTTGAAGGGTGCACTCGGAAAAGGAATATGGATGAAAAACAATAATTCTAATAATATTTGTGGCTATGCCGATGCAGATTGGGCCGGGAGCTTTGACAGGAAATCAACGACCGGTTATTGCACATTTGTAGGCGGGAACATAGTCACATGGAAAAGCAAAAAACAAACCGCGGTAGCACGTTCTAGCGCAGAAGCAGAATATCGTGCTATGGCATCCACCGCAAGCGAATTAATTTGGATAAAACAATTATTGACCGAATTGAATTTCAAGATTCAAGAACCTATGAAAATGTATTATGATAACAATGCAGCAAGACACATTGCGTCTAATTCCGTCTATCATGAACGGACAAAGCACATCGAAGTCGATTGTCATTATATCCGAGAAAAAGTACAAGCCAAAGAGATAGAGACCCCGTATGTAAAAAGTCAAGAGCAACTTGCCGACATTTTTACAAAAAGGCTCCTACCAAGATTCTTCGATAACTTAGTTGACAAGCTCGGACTAATAGATATTTATAGTTCAAGCTTGAGGGGGAGTGTTAGAAATATAGAATGTAAATAAAATAAAAGATAGGGTCTAAAGTGCAAAGAGTAGATGGGAAATGAAGCTCCGTACCACAAACGGTAATGTAACGGTAAATTTAGAAATGAGTGTATAAAAAGAGTAGATAGGAAAAATGTAAAAATATAGAAAAGAAATAAAGAAGATAGAAATTTCATGAAACACAATTCCGTTAAAAACTTTCAACCAAAATCTGTTCTCAGATATTATCTCCAACAAGAGTTTTCAGTATGTTCTGATTAGTATTTTGCAAAATATTTCAGCTGCACCAGTAGATTTGATTTCTCAGACGCGGCATTCAGATAATTCTGAAATGGTGCGTGTTTTCATGCTTGTGTATCTTATTCTTCCCATTCATGTAATTAGAATTGTCTATCCTCAGGTTAAAAGTGTGTTTCAGCAATGTTGTCAAATCAGGTTAAAGGTACTAATTACATTATGTTGCTAGTAGAGACCAGTTTGTTAGGAGCCCCAATTATTTTCATGTGCGAAGTCATTTTATGTGCTTCTTGGCCTGAAACTAACTGTTTAGTACGTACCCAGCAGTTCCCCGACCCAATCCAGCAACCATCACTTCAGTTAGAGAAACAACCTCTGGCAGAGCATCGTTCTGACGACAACGGAAACACCACCCTTCCTCCTCAACAGCAGCCGCAGCTGCAGCAGCAACAGCAACGGCAACAGGAACAGTCAGGTATGTGAATTTTGTTTTAAAATGGACCATATTATTTTGGTAGTTTCACATGAATTGATATAACAAAAAGTTTACCTATAGCTCTTCAAGTGCTAAGCCTTTTTGGACAAGTCAGTTGATAAATTTACTGAAATTGTTGGTTACGAGATAAGAAATTATTTTTCCATTATTTGTTCAGGTTCCAATGAGAATCAGACTGAGGCTTCATTAGATGTTGATTTTCTGGCAGAATCCATGGTTTCCTTATCCACCTAATAATAAACCTAGCCAGTAGGAACAAGGTATAGCAAGATCCGTTTTAGGGGAAATTTATGAATAATTTCCCCTCATAAAAGTGAACGAACTAAAAATGCATGAATTACAGACACAACATAGGTGGAATATACCAACACCAAAATGACCCTTGTAAATGGGTTAAGAGCAATGGATTATTGGTTGTTTATAGCTCCACCACTACCCAAGGAAAAGGCAGAAGGCATCTAAACATGACATATGATATTATAGTAAATAAAATTTTGAAGTTATTTTGATGCTTCTTCATGGTTATTACACTGCCTGTTTTATGTCCCGTTGGTTTAATTGTTTCCCGTTTTTATTTACTTCCTTTTTTCTTTACCAGTTGGCTGGATTGCTTCATTGTAGGTTTGAAAATTGTAAATGTTAGTTGCTGAAGATGCTTGAATTTTTCAGTTCCAATGATCTATAATGGGCACCAGATGAATGAATAATGATTACAGTTAATTTCCCTCTAATTTGATTCAAAGCTGAACAACTCTGATTAAGAAAGTTAATTTTTGTATATTACTTTATACTAATTGAACTGAGTTGTTGCTCAATGGTTTTCTTTTACTACTCATATGGTGATTTGCTCTTTGTTCTATTTTCATAGAGCTTAAAGATCAGATTGCCTCTGGATACGTAAGACTACAAAGAGCTATTTTGATGGTTTAATATTTATATTGTCTTTAAATAGATGTATCCTTTGTAAAATTAGTATTATATGCATATGTTAATTATATACATTTTATTTATTTATGTTGCAATGTTTTACGCATCATTGGAATGATGATAAGAAAAATTGCCAGGTTCACTTGAAAATATATTATGATAAGTAATTTAAACTTATTTGTAAGAATGACATATTTTATATGTATACATGCATGTATTTGAGATTGCTAATTAGGATTATGCTGTTAATTTTTTTGTTGTTGCTATAATTGGTGAAAATCATATGCAGGTCTGACTTGTAGTTAAGATTGAAAATTGATAAAGATAGTAATTGAAGTTGGTGCAACGATAATAATAACCACACGTACTTACTGTGTCTGATAAGGATGTATAATTTTTATATGTAATGTAAGCTCAATGATTTAGCCCACGTTTAGGTCAAAAAATATTTCGTATAAAAATGTCATTTTGCAAAAGAAAGTTGGCATTATAATTTGAAAAATCAAGAATTTAGAGGAGGTCAAACTAATAAATTTTCGGCATTTATATCGTGTAAATCTTTCGTTCATTGTTCACACACATATGACATGCTAAAATTGATGAAATATTCAAAGTTTCTCGTAAGAGTTGTTACTAAGGTACTAAAAAACAGTTAGTATAACAACTATTCGAAAAATTGTTACAAAAAAGTTTTTTATTTTGAGATAAAAATGAAAGTCAAATTAGTCAAATTTAAACAATCTAAAATCCTCCCATCTGAGTTACTCAAAACTCATGGCATGTCACCTAAAGACCAGTGCTCTTGTCACTATGCTAAGAACTAGTTCTAAACTGTTATAGAAAAGTGAACCATCAGTAGCCGTTCTTTCGAAAACCAGTCTCTAAATATATATTTTTTAATCCTTTAATAACCGTTTATTGAAGAAAAAAATGTTACTCAAGGTCAACTTAATTGAGTTAACGTGTGATGTGAGACATGTGATAAGCAATTGATTGTACCTGATTGGAATCTGCATAAGCAACACCCAAACCATCCAGTTTAGAAGAATTTCGAATGAAAAAAAGAGACGGGGATCAGATCATCAAATTAAAACAATGTCTGAGAGTACGTGCTACTCTATTCGACGAGTTCTCATCGTTTCACGTGCGCAAACTACATATACCGAATTAGATACGAGCTGTATATTGGAGAAGGTAAACTCAAAGAAAACACTGGAAGGGCAGAATTACTTCACAAATTAATTATTTATATTGCTTTGTCAAAACAAAATACATTACGTGCATGATATATTGTTGAGATAACAAATAATTAGAAGAGTTAGAAAGGGTAGTTTAGGAATAAAATAGGAAAATAGAAAAAAGGGGAATAATGACCGTACCTTTGTAACGGTAATAAATGTAGCCGTTAGAGCCAAGTGTATATAACCCGATAGAGAGAGAAAGGAATGTAACATATCGAATAGAAATCAAAATATTTAATATGCAGTTGTTTTATGGTATTAGAGCGGGGGGGAATTAACTTCCTTCGATCTGTTCTTATCAATCCAATATCCAGTACTATCAATTCAATCTCTCATTCTCAGATCATCCCCATTCATCATTTACCAGAAAAAGAAGCAACTTACCTGAGCCAACTCCAGCCTTACCAGCATGTCGAATGAAGGGATAGTGCCTAATCCCACAACCATCACCAACCATATAACCAATATAGAGGTCAGCAGCTCTTCAATTTCTCTCAAATTGGGCGATTACAACTTTCCCATATGGTGCAGAGAAGCAATTCTTGCCCTAAACGAGAGGGAGCTGTTTGAATATGTGACAGGAGAGGAGAAAAAACCAGATGAGAACAGCACTGTTGAGTATAGAGCTTGGCGAAAGAATAACTATAAGGCCATGAATGTACTCCTGGGATCCATGGAGCCCAAAACCAAGCAACTCTTCCTCTTCCACGAAACATCAGCAGATCTTTGGTCAGCTCTTAATAAACATTTTAGCAAAAAACAGAATTTCTCTCATCTGTATAACCTCGAAAGACAGCTCCTCAATCTCAAGCAAAACCAAAAGCCGATTCTTCAGTATATAGGGGATCTCAAGAGGAGTTGGGAGGTTGAACCAATACATGGCGCCAACAACGGATGAGGCAATAATCAAAGAACGAGAGAGAGCAAAACTGTTCCAATTTCTCTCAGGGTTAGATGAATCGTATGAAAGCATGAGAGCATAAATTCTCTTCGCCTCAGAACTCCCCTCTCTGGAAGATGCAATGGCAAGATTCCAAAACGAAGAGTCTAGAAGGCAGCTGATGGCAGGCGCTTCAACGACTCACGAGAAGCCGGAGCACGCTACCATGGCTGCCAATAGACCCAATTCGTCGTCAATACAGAAGGGGGAGAGGAAATCAGCCAAGTGCGAGCATTGCAAGATATCTGGTCATGATAAAACTAAATGCTGGCATCTCAATCCCCAACTCAGGCCAAGTTGGTGGCAAGAAAAAAATGATAGTGGTGATTCTCGAAAATTTCACAAAGGGGAGAAGAAAGCGTATGAGGCGGCGCAAGAAAGCTCTCGAAAGGGGGAGATGCAACTCTCGTCGAAAACAGATGAGAAGAAGCAACAACTCCGAGCCCTGCTTGCCCAGATTTCTTCTCTGTGTATAGAAGATGGGCCTTCAAATGTGAACGGCCCAATATCAAATGGGCTTGCTGGATCAGGTTTTGTATTATCAACAATCTCTGATTTAAATAATTACACAAGCCCAACTGTTATAGATACAATTAATACTGAAATGTATGATGGCCCAGGTCCAAATCGGTCTGCTGATACAGATACAAAATATACTATACCTCAATTGAGAAATGCTCATAAAAAATCTAATAAATGTACATTATTTGTAGAAGCAAATAATGAAGAAAAAAATCATATATTGAGTTGGATTTTAGATTCCGGTGCAACCGACCACATGACGGGAAATAGAGACCTCTTGTATGATTTACAACCAACCCAAAAAAAGGAATTCGTGTATGTAGCAAATAATGATAAGATGGAAATCAATGGTTATGGAAAAATCAAGTTTTTTGATAAAGAAATTTCTAATGTTTTATTTGTTAAAAATTGTACCTCTAATTTATTATCTATTGGTAAAATTTCAAAAGATTTAAATTGCAAAATTATTTTTTCACCAAAACATGCATTTTTTCAGGATATAGAAACGAAGAAGATGATTGGTGAAGGTCTTTTTCAAAATGGATTATATTTTGTAAACAATTTCAAGCTTAGCCTAGTGTCAAGAGTTCAAGATGTTGAAACTTGGCACAAGAGAATAGGGCACCCTTCCGATAGGATTTTGAAATATGCATTAGATTTTTCAAATTTTGATTGTAGCCATTGTGAAATTTGCAAAACACACAAGACTACCCTTTGTATCTTCTAATTCTAAGAGTAATGAGAAATTTGAAATTATTCATTCCGATGTGTGGGGTCCCGCTCCCGTTGATTCTTATAATGGCTATAAATATTTTGTCACATTTATTGATGATTTTTCCCGACTTACTCATTTATATCTTTTAAAAAATAAAAGTGAAGTTCCAATTATGTTTCAAAATTTTGTCAACTTAGTTGAAAATCAACACAATGCTAAAATTAAAATTTTTAGGTCCGACAATGGGACGGAATTTGTTAATCAAACTATGACAAAATTTTTAGAACAAAAAGGAATATTACGACAAACTACGTGCGTCTATACACCTCAACAAAATGGGGTTTCCGAGAGGAAAAATCGCCATCTTCTTGAGGTGACTAGAGCACTTATGTTTCAAAATAATATTCCCAAAATATTTTGGTCCGATGCTATTTTAACGGCAATTTATTTGATAAATAGATTGCCTAGTATTGTTTTAAACAAAAAGTGTCCGTTTGAAATTATTTATAATAAAAAACCTAGTTTTAACCATTTAAGGATTTTCGGGTGTACATGCTTCGTGCATAACAACAAGCGGGACAAGTTAGACCATACATCAATCAAAACCATTTTTTTAGGATATTCCTCTCAAAAGAAGAGGTATAAATGCTATGATCCTATAAACAAAAAATTATATATTTCAAGAGATGTAACGTTTTTTTAGAATGAACCTTTTTTTAAAAAGGGAGAAGGAAAGCTTGATGACAACATAACCATTGATGATTTTAGACCCATGACTATTAATCTTTCCCAAGAGCAAGTTTTTTTAGGGAATGAAGAAGAAGAAGAAGAAAATGCAAATCATCATGAAGAAAGAAATGATGAGAATCAAGAGGAGAACAATCAAGAAGAAGCTCAAGAGCCACAACCAAGAAGGTCGACTCGGGAAAGAAGACAACCATCAAAGTTACAAGATTTTGTAACTTATACGGTTAATTACCCTATTGAAAATTTTGTCTCATATGGAGGAGTGTCAAAACATCAACATGCCTTCCTCACAATCATTGATATTGTGGATCATTGAATCTTTAATCATCATGTTGGCACGAATCACAAAGAATGATCTAATGGTCCACAATTTCAAAGCACGTGCTTTGCAAAGCATAATAGCATTTAGGAAATGCTATGATGCATTACGAAGCCATAATTAGTTTTGACATCACATTCAAATTTCAATAAGAAAATTTGAAATAATCAATTCAAACCATCCAATGTGATCTCCATATTGAAATCTCACTAGAGACCAAAATTTTTGGTACCACAGTACCACGCGTTATGACGCATGCGTCTAACGTCATGCGTCATGTGTCATGCACCATTCGTCATGCGTCATGCGTCATGCACCATGCACCATGCACCATGCACCATGCACCATGCGCCATGCGTCATGCGTCATGCGTCATGAATTATTGCAGTTTGGCTAAGTACCCAGTATAATATATCATGTAGCTATGTTTGTGCGTTTCCCCAAGCTAAACCGCTATGAACCACAAGAGGCGTAAACAATCGTTAGAGATAGCTTAAACAACCTTATCAAGCGAGATCAAATTATATACATTTACAAAATAAATGAAATGAGTTCTTGATAAGATATAATTACATTACAATTTGAAACTCATAATTCAAATAACTTTGACAGAAAATATTATTTTGCCAATAACAAATATAATTTAGAGCTGATAAATAATGTTCAGTCGCATTTTCGTGTATATCATTTTTCTTCGTAGTTGTGCACGGACATGATTGCTAGTATATCAAATCCGTAGAAGTGGCGATCAACAGTACGACGACTGCAAGTGAAATTAATTTTACCTTAGTCGTTCATCTCAACAAACATATAACTAAAAAAAATATTAAAAGACCGACTTTTAGTTATTTGTGTACAAAAATTATAACAATAACACGTAACCATGTACGAACATGAGAATTGATTTCCGTTGTACAGAAAACCATTTGCCTAGTTTTCAACTATACAGATGTAACCAGACCTCCAAAAGTGGAAAGACATGTCTTTTGGCACTACGTACCTTAATTATATATTTTTCCTTTATAGTTTTCAACTATACAGATGTAACCGTAAACCATTCACACTTTCTACTGGATTGATCTAGTACTTCAAATTTCTTTGAAAAAAAGATTAATATATATTGATTATCTATATCCGATAACTGAATTATATTGATAAACTTGATTTGTAATGTTTATGGAAATTTTCTGCGGTAGGGCATAATGAGATATAACAGCAGTTAAGGACAGGGGCGGATTCAGGATTCTCGTTAGAGGTTCAAGATTTACGATTTTTTTCAGGAGTTCAAAAAATGATGATTATTCTTAAAAAAATTGTTTTATATGATAATTTGTGAAAAAAACATAATATATGATATACATAATCATTTTTTTAAAAAAAAAATTTCAGAATTCAGCACTCCTGACTTCACGCGGCTCCGACTGGTTAAGGACAACATTTAAAAGTTTACTGAAGCATCCATCAACCATGCAGGGGACATATGCACGTCAAGATGGATTTTTTATTTTACTTTTATGATGATGATGATGATTATTATTATTATTGTTGTTGTTATTATTATTGTTTATTGTTTGTTTGTTTTCTGAAATTCACATATTAAAACGTCTGAAATTCAAATGGGTCAAATCTTTTAACTCACCGCATGTTCAGATATTAAATTCGTAATGTGCAACATCTCACAACAATTATGAAATCTTAATCACTAAAATATAAGTGGATTTATAAGTTGTGATGAGTTGTGAAACATGTATTAGCAAGCAAAAATTGTCGGGTAGATATATACAAACCTCGTTCAAGCTAGGTATTTATTGATTGTGGTTCTGCAAGTATATTTAGGTGGTGTTGTATTATAAAATTTCCCATGTTGTATTTATTTTATAATTAAATATATGAATAATAAGCATGAAAGATAAGTAATGTTAACTTATAAGCTTTTTGTTCATTCAATATTTCAATTCAACTATGTTAAGAAAAACTGTAACAATTAAAACATAATTAATTAACATCATAGTAAACAGGTGCGGATACTTGCTCCACCCTGGAAAAAAATTTACAAAATAATTTAATGTATTTGTGCGATTTGTCAATTTTTTTTACGAAATAACCATGTATATTTGAAAATCTGTGTTATTTTGTCCTACCCTGAAAAAAATTTATAAATCTTGCCCTTCCCTGACGAAAATTCTGGATCCGCCCCTGATATTAAAACCTTTAGAATATGCCATCTTTCAGAATATATATGATAAACATATTTTTTAATTAAGAGCACATAAATTTATCAATTATCAAAAATAAAAATATTGAACATGATAAATATATATATTTTTTAATTAAGAGCACATAAGATCTCGATATTTCTAAAAGCCTCGTAGTTCTGCTCATGTACTTTATCAATTATGAATTCAATATAATATTTTTAGTATATATATATATATAGAGATATATATATATATATGCTATGGTGCATTACGAAGTCAAGATTAGTTTTGGCATTACGTTCAAATTTTAAATTTTATAATTCAAACGATCGATCCAAACCGTTCAATGTGATCTCCATATTGGAATCTTACTATAAATCAATTTTTTTATTTTTAGAAATTTTTTACTATTTTTTAGAGGGGTGCAAAAAAAGCCATATTGGATGGTCCATAAATTAGTATATCAACAAAATTTCATACATTTCTAAAAAATAGTAAAAAAAATTCTAAAAAATAAAAAATTTGGTCTCTAGTGAGATTTCAATATGGAGATCACATTGGATGGTTTGAATTGATTATTTCAAATTTTCTTATTGAAATTTGAATGTGATGTCAAAACTAATTATGGCTTCGTAATGCATCATAGCATTTCCTAAATGCTATTATGCTTTGCAAAGCACGTGCTTTGAAATTGTGGACCATTAGATCATTCTTTGTGATTCGTGCCAACATGATGATTAAAGATTCAATGATCCACAATTTCAAAGCAAGTGCTTTGCAAAACATAATAACATTTCTCTCTATATATATGTGTGAGTGTGTTGAAACAGGGATGTCATTAATTTGGAATGTGTCGGGCTAGCTAGATATAACATTTTTATATGCTAATGTACAACACATTAATAAGTGAATGCATTCTTAAAGAATATATCGGCCAATAGATTCAATCAGACATTGACTTTCATAAGTTTGCCATTTGAAACAAGACGAGCAATTTAACACTTGGTCAATTTGCTGTGTTGGCTGTTCTCTATATAAGAGGTTCGTATCGGCTTGATTTCTACAAAATTGTGAGAAGAAACTAATTCGATCTATTCTATATATCTTCTTAATTTCTTCATAGTAATTAATAATGGCAATGAAAAAGAGTTTGCTCTCGGCTGTTCTTGCATTGGTGATTGGAGTTCTTGCGACAATCCCCACAAGTAACTAATGTTCTCTCTACGTCTAGTACTAATCTATATATCATTCTCCTTTCCTTTGATCTGTATATTAATTAATTTATCTATTTATTTCTGCAGACATATATATATATACACACACGTACACCTACAAAGCAACAATGCGCCATACAATTAATGCACTATAGCTTATATATACAATATATATATATTCTGATGTATATTAACTATTTGCAGGTGTGAAATCAATTGGTGTTTGCAATGGAATGAAAGGCAACAACCTCCCCAAGGCCAGTGAAGTGGTAAAGCTCTACCAAGACAATGGCATAAAAGCAATGAGGATATACGCACCCGACACCGGCACTCTTAATGCTCTCCAAGGCACTGGCATCAGTGTCATGGTTGACGTGTCAAATGATGTACTTGCAGAGCTCGCTAATGATAAATCCAATGCAGAAGGATGGGTCGCTGACAACATTGTAGCATATCCTGGAGTTTCCTTCAAGTATATATTGTTAATTTTTCAGAGTCAATTTACTACTATATATCTTGGATTATAACAGTTACACTGATCACTCGCACACCCGTTTTATTAAAAATAAACTTTGTAAATATTTTCATCTCTGCAGAGTGAATTCAACATATTTAAATGTGTGCAAAAATAAGACACCCACACGGAAACAAATCAATTAAAAATCTGAACTTGCAGAGGATCATTTCAGATTCTTCATTTCTAGACAGTACTCCAAATTATATATTACATATTCATGTAGAGATTTTTGACATCGACTAAATAATAACAGGTATATTGTCGTCGGCAATGAAGTTGAAGGAAATGCCGTCAACAATATACTCCCGGCAATGTCGAAAATATGGGATGCAATTTGCAGTCAACAGTTGCAAGAACAAATCTGGGTCTCAACGGCAGTGAGTTTCGGCGTATTCAATAACACCTACCCTCCATCCAATTCTGTATTCGCTGATGATTCTGCCTCTTACATGACATCAATAGTTGATTTCCTTGCCAAGACTGGAAACCCACTTTTTGTTAATGTTTACCCCTATTTCGCTTATTCATATAGTAAAGGTGGAATCAATCTGGACTATGCGTTATTCAAATCCGATGAAGTAAATAACGATGGAAACTGTCAATATCACAATCTCTTTGATCAAATGGTTGATTCGGTGTACCACACCATGGAGAAGGTCGGAGGCTCCACGGTTGGTGTTGTTGTATCAGAGAGCGGGTGGCCGTCGGCTGGTGGAAATGCGGCTGATGGAACTGCAGTTGCCACAACGGTGGAAAATGCTCAGACATACAACCAAAACTTGATTAATCATGTTGCTAAGAACGGCACCCCCTATAAGCCAGGACAATTACTCGACACTTTTGTATTTGCAATGTTCAATGAGAATACTAAGGAAGGTCTTGAAACAGAGAGGCATTTTGGGTTGTTTGAGCCAGATAAGACGCCTGTTTATGCCATCAGCTTCAATTGAACAATTCTGAAAGGATCGATTTGGTTCTGATGGAATAAGAAGCAGCTGTGTCCTGTGTGACATGCATGCTTCATTATTGTTGAGTGTTCTATCGTGTGATGTGGATTTGCTTAATTTCTCGAATGTTGAAATGGTGTGGTTGTAGAGTACTGTTTTATATATCATGCATGTAATGTATTTTGTTTTGACAAAGCAATATAAATAATTAATTTGTGAAGTAATTCTGCCCTTCCAGTGTTTTCTTTGAGTTTACTTTCTCCAATATACAGCTCGTATCTAATTCGGTATATGTAGTTTGCGCACGTGAAACGATGAGAACTCGTCGAATAGGGTAGCACGTACTCTCAGACATTGTTTTAATTTGATGTTCTGATCCCCGTCTCTTTTTTCATTCGAAATTCTTCTAAACAGGATGGTTTGGGTGTTGCTTATGCAGATTCCAAACATGTACAATCAATTGCTTATCACATGTCTCACATCACACGTTAACTCAATTAAAATTCGCTATTTCTGAACCGTCCGCTTTAAAATCCGCTATAAAATCTGTCGAGCTATAAAATTTGCCATAACATATCTTAGAACCTTTAATAGCGAAGCTTTACAGACCCTCGCTATAAAAACCCAATTTTTGTAGCTGATCCTCAGAAGAGTTCGCTATTCAAAACCTTTAAAATCGGAGGTCTCCAAATATCTCATATAAAAGGCCTTTTAAATAAAGCAGTATTCTGTTGTTTTGCATTGGATTTTGTATAGAAAAGTAGTGCCTATTTTCTTATGTTCTTTGTGTCTCTATACTCTCCTATTTTATCATAAAACCGAATACTTGAGCTTAACGGATAAAATATTATCGGGACCAACTTGTGTCAATTGTTATGAGAGCAGTTCAGTGACTCTTTACTCTTCTCTTTTACCATAAAATCGAGAACTTGAGCTTAACAGGAAATATTGTTTCGAGACCACCTTGTGTTAGTTGGTATTAGTGCGAGGCTCGACAACCACCTTCACGCTTGCGTGAAGTTATATCTTCGACAATTAATCGTGAAACTCATCCACTACTTCCATCAACAAATCTCACACATCACCGACCTATCACTACATCATCGACTTTATGGCTGATCCAAACCTTCTCGTTATCCTTGATTGATTGCAATAAAATCATATCCAATACATGCAATGTCTCAACACTCTGATTGAGACAACCAAAACAACACTTTAAACTCCAACCAAAACCAATCACTCTCGCCCCCACCTAAACCGAACCAAAATTCTCCAAGAAGCTTGAAAGTCATAGAAAAACAACTTCCAAGAAGCCAACCTCAATTTTGAAATTTTTTCTTCCATCAACTCTAAATCTTCTTATTTTCGTTCTACTCAAAATAAACCTAACGCTTTCTCGCAATTTCCTCTCTCTCTCCGACTCTCCCAATGGCCTCTGATCAACCCCCAAGATGCGGACTTAGCAAACCCTAAACCTAATTTGATGGATTCATCATTATCAGGGTACAAGAGGCTACGATCGCCATCATCGGTCCTTGATGAAGCCAAGCAATAATTCGAGAAAGAGATCGGTATAGAGGATAACTGACTTGATGGAATCAAAGAAGAGATGAAGAAGACTACTCCTATTATCAATCAACAGACAATAAAAAGAAGATAACATAGAAAAACAAGAAGAACAAAAAGAAGCTGAGTTGGAAGAAAACACCTAAGAAGGTTAAACTGAGACAAAAATTGAAACAGAACAGGGACAACAACCTAGAGAAAGAAAAGATGATTAAGTGTGACGAAATGCTCAAGGAAGGAGAAGGTATTATTTTAAACAAACTCGACTCCATGTTTCCAACAGAGACTATAATTGAAGTTGAACAACTAGGAAGTATCAACTTAGAGAAAGAGCATGTGAACGAACACACTAAAATGTTATCAAAGAAACCTCACTCATTGTTTCCAGCAAAGGTTACTCAACTTAAAATGGATCTTGATACAAAATAATTAATAAACAAATTAAAGAAAGTGCAAAAACCAAAATGCAACTATTAAATTCGATATTTTCTAGTAAATTACCAAATTTCAAACATAAGCAACGGAGGTGGCTCATACCCCTTGTTGGTTCTAATTTGGTGCAATTCAATTTAGGGTGAGAGCCAATTAACCAAATTCCTAAATTATGACTAATTATTGCAATTAAAATAAATTTTCGTAATACATGTTTGAAATACAAAAGAGCAGAAGTGAGAACTTACGATCCATCTCTCGTCCAATCTTCTTCTTGGATGCCTTGAGAAGTCGAGAATATGTCCTTGCAAAACCTGCTGCAAGATTCGCTGACGGATCCTTCCAAGCAATTATGGGTTGCTATCCTTTCTCCAAGAGCATGAACAACTCAAGGAGTACAATCACTCAATGGAGAAGTGAATTGGAAGCTATGCACAACACATGTGCCCTAAACAATTTTGTTTCTATATAATTCGTAATACTTGGACACCAGTCGCTATTTATAATGATGTTAACGGATCTTGGAAAGATACAAAATTAATTATCGAATATTCATAAAATATATGAAATTATATTTTCTCCAAATTCTTTCAAATCTAATATGTTCACTTCTGTAAACAATTCCACAAAATTTGGTATAAACCTAAAATATCCAATCAGAAAGATAACGGTAAATTTAGGCAGTCAAAACTTGTCTTGGAATAGGTCTTTTGCGGTTGCAGTGGATCTCATTGCGGCCGCAATTGACTTGACTTCCAAACTTGGCAGGATTCTGCCAAATCTCTTGGAGCCACAATGGAGGCTATTGCGGACGCAATCAATCTTCTGGAAATTCAGATGATTAACTATCAAATCTTCCTATTCTATTACGATCGCAAATGATGTTCTTGAGGCCGCAAAAGACTTGTGTTTGGGCTTCAATCCAACTTGAGTTGGGCTTAACCCAAACAATATTTCTGACTTTACATTAACACCAATATATAGTTTAATTAGTCATAATCGATTCTTCAATAATTATAATTAATTTACTTTAGTTTTATATGCATTTGCGCCCAAAATATTAGTGAAAAACATATAATGCCTTTGAA
Organism: Eleocharis quinqueflora; assembly: GCA_964058865.1. Lineage (NCBI taxonomy): Eukaryota > Viridiplantae > Streptophyta > Magnoliopsida > Poales > Cyperaceae > Eleocharis > Eleocharis quinqueflora. The sequence goes on from CAXKVX010001107.1 coordinate 190,953, forward strand.
TATTGATTAATCACATTTCACGGCATATCCATATATCACTCCTCGTAATATTAGACGACAATACAATGATATGTAGTAATCATCTAACACATAGTTCAAACTTTATTTATTAGAATTGACGTCTCAATTCCAACATAAAAGTCTTAATAAATGTATTTGAAATATTATCAAGTTGTGATCTCATTTGGTTTAGAGTCAAACTTGATAAATTAGATTATTCAAACTTTGTGAGAGTAAAATAAAAATAAGATATTTCTTTGTGAATAAAAATAAATATTAAGATAAATGCCCCTAATTGATTAAAAAATAAAAGCAATGTATAATAATAAAGTCTTAGTATTCATATGCCTCACTATTGTAGGCATTAGATATATGTTAGACTACACACGTTACAAAATTACTTAGAAACTTGAAATAAATATACTCACGTATTAGATTTTTAAAAAGTTTTATGAGGTCATCAAATGTATCAAATCTGATTTTAATGTAAGATTTCATAAAGATTCACTTTACTATATGTAATGAACTCAATATAGAGATCATTTTAAGTTATATTGTCACAATAAATGAGCCATACATGATAATGATATAAAGTTAATAAGACCAAAGTATAATTATAAGTTTTCTAGTTGTGTAAAAGAGAGAGTGGAGAACAATGAGTTAAAGATAGAACATAAAGATACAGACTCCGTGTTTGCACATCCACCTACAAAGGAATTACTATCGAAAATAGTTCATGAGCGTGTTGCTCATATGGATGTAATTTCTATTTAGAAAATTTTAAGAAAAATATGGGAGACTGGTTTTATATTTTTTCTATGTTATGTAATTTGTAACAAATTATCATATATGCAAGTTATATTTTAAATCTCATTGTTTTCTCTCTTTAAGTTTTGACCTCATTAAAAGATGGTTAAGGTGACTCAACTGAAAATATCACTTGTAATCACACTTGCGTGTTCTGAATTATATATCCAAATCTTATTCATGTCATCCAATTACATTTGACGCTGTGATTTAAGTCGGAATAACCACAAGGTGAATGTTAGCAATACCATTTAAGTCTCTTATTGGTAGAGGTGGCAAGTCGGGTCGGTCGGGCGGGTTCGGGTCGGGCCGGGTCGGGTCGGGTTAGTTTGACCGTTTATAAAAGTCGGGTTGGAATCGGGTCGGGTGAGGTCGGGTCGGGTTTCGGGTCGGGTTACATCGACAACTTTCGGGTCATGGGTCGGGTCGGGCGAGGTCAGGTCGAGTTTCGGGTCGGGTTGTGTCGATCTTTTTCGGGTGATGGGTCGGGTCGGGCGAGACCGGGTCGGGTTTCAGGTCGGGCTGCATCGACAACTTTCGGGTCTTGGGTCGGGTCGGGTTCGGGTCGGGTTGCACCGACAACTTTCAAGTATTATTTTGAGTTTTAAGTTCAATCGGACAAGATCGAATCGCGTTATTGAATTGTACAAGTAAATTTTGACTTTCTCTGATATTAATTTGTTAGTAAAATTAGATTATGATGTAGGCAAGATAGGATTAGATCAATTTACAAGTTGTATCAGGTCAAGTCGGGTCGAGTCGGGTCGGGTTCGGGTCATCATGTGTCGCTCCATCTCGGGTTACGGGTCGTCTCGGGTCGGGTCGGGTCGGGCTTGGGTCCTCATGTGTCGTGCCATCTCGGGTTACGGGTCGTCTCGGGTCGGGTCGGGTCGGGCTCAGGTCGCTCATGTGTCGCTTCGTCTCGGGTTACGGATCATCCCGGGTCGGGTCGGGTCGGGTCGGGTTCGGGTAGTTTGACTTTATCAAAATATCGAGTCGGGTCGGGTTCAGGTCGGGTCGGGTCGGGCGGGTTTGTCGGGTCGGGTCGGGTTCTACCACCTCTACTTATTGGTACACCTGGCGGATCAAATTGTTTAAGAAATGCGATTAGAAAGACAGAAAAGTTATACATGCAAATAAAGTCAAGGGATATATAATCAATAAGATCACACTTGTCCTTGTGAGAGATTGTTGAAATTGAGACGTCAAATCTAATAAATAAAATTTTGAATACGTGTTATATGATTAATATATCAAGTATTGTCACTAATATTATGTTGAATAATATAAGATATGTCATATAAATGTGATTAATTAAGGAATAACATAATACGCATTTCGCCAAGTTTGGGTACGAATACATATAGAATTAAAGTTAATTAATTATAATTATTGATGGATCAATTGTAATTAATTTAACTAATGTTAGTGTTAAGTTAAATGTTAAGAATTTTTGGATTAATTCAATTAATTTTGGATCAAGAAATCAAGCAAAACATGTCAGAGAACAAATCTTTGCGGGCCGCAAAGATTTCTTTGCGAGTTGCAAAGATCCATTTTCAGAGGCATATTACTTGTCCAGTTTGGATGATTCCTATCTGAATTGTTCTGCAAATTATACCATAACTTGTGTACACGTTTTAAGCAGTTGTACACATATTTTGGAAAAGTTGAGAGAATATTATATTTTTGTAATATTTATTATTAATTATGAGATCTCCTCAAGATATGTTGATACTAGTACTTAAGTGTTGTCTCTCCAAAAAATATGAGTGTGTTAGGTGTGTATGGGCTACACTTAAATTCTATATTGTTCTCTTCGTTAGAGACGATTATCTCGGCTTTCATTCGTAAGTTGGAAGAAAAGAAAAGAGCACACGTATCTTCTTGGAGGGACTCGGGAGCAGCTAATTGTGAAGGAGCTGAAGACGAATTACACAAACTCATTTAGTGATACTGTTTGAGAGGTCGTCAAGACCAACACATGATGATAAGTACACCGCTTCGGTTATTTTATTACCTTATGTCTTACACAAAATATTACATTTGTTTAATTAGAATATTGTTTAAATTTGGTTGAATTGCACCAACACATGATACCAAGATACCAACTTACAGAAAACCAACACCATTCGTTTTCTGTAAAATGTCACCAGCCTAGAACCACTCGAGTTTTGTCAAAATCACTCGTCATATATACACGTTTATTTGATCAACACCATTCGTTTTATTATGTGAGTGGCTTACATAATAAATTTTGAATACGTTTTATTATGTAAGTTACATATATACAACATGTAAATGTCATCTTGAAAACATATCTAATATATGTTTCAAACTACCAATAACGTCTGATCGAATTTTTTTCCCAAGTAACAGGCCGAAAGCTTTAATATAAATCAAGAATAGAAGTCATTCGATTCTCGTTTATTAATTACCAAATAGCTTTGGTTTAATTGTGTACCTCCCTCTTGTTTAATTTCACAAAAAAACTATTATCATACTCTGAAGCAATACTTCATAACAACTTTTTTGCTGCATATCACAATACTGAATAGGATCACGTCACAAATTCTGAAAATTCTGGTATTAAGTGATACATGCATTGAACTATTAGTGAATTTCCTAAGACAATGCATATATTATGGAGAGATTGTTCTCACAGTAACCATATCACCAAGATGTCAACACGTGGATTCACATATCCAATTAACAAATACCAATCAAGGTAATGTGAAATCAACTCTTCTGCTTTTATATCCTCCATGAAGCACCTAAAACCTTGGCCATAAAGCTATAACGGTCGGCTGCTTCATCAATCTGCAATATGCATATAAAGATGTTTTTTAACCATATCAAAATCTTATAAAAAATTATGTAACAAATGTATGCCCAAGGAAAATTCAAATTCGAAGCATGTTTACGTGTATAATGCCTTGTTATATAAACACAAGTGCAAGAAGAGTTCTATTACTTGGTGGATTTCAAAGATTATCAAGTGACTGTAGAAATATAATAGGTATTGGTCTATTAGATACTTGCAGCGCTCACTACAAGCATAACTACATGAAATATTTATGTAAGAAATTATCCAACATTCCAACTTAACTCCCCAGCTTGTTAATTTGCAGTAATGATTGGTACTATCTACTATGTAGTAATGAATATCTAACCTGCGAATGATCAAACAACCTACTAACAATTGGCTGCACACCGAAGAATACAACCCTTGGATTACGGCATACCTGGGTAACTATTTTACATGACAGGATATCTAGCTTACTCCTTTATTGAATACAAAAAATTAAAATTCTAGATTTATAATTTTGCTAGGACATGTAATGCCAACGTATTTTTAGTGAAGGGCTCAACCGCTCAAGGCATCATTTTTCTATTAAGCCCAGAGAGAGCAGGGCTTCAAACCAAAGCAAACAGATGTTTAAAGAAACAAGTGCAAAAGAAAATACCAGCTTCTGTGTTGGGCGGCCGGATCCATGCCCTGCTTTGCGATCAATGCGAGCAATAATTGGGTTCCTTTGTGGGCTGTCTTCGACACTTGTACAAAGGACATATTGCATTGTCTGCAAATAAAAAATAGTAAAAAGGAACAGTAAAACTTCAATGTCTCAAAAGAAACAACTCAGAAGGCCATTTACAAATTTCCAAATCAGCAATCCAAACCGATAAAACAAAGTAAAAGACCAGTAGCTCTCCCTCCCTCCCTCCCTTCCTCCGTGTGTTGTCATATAAGGCTATGAAAAGAGAGAAACAAGTTGTATGACGCAATATCTTTGAAGGCATTTCGAAAAATCTATCATGTTTTGCAGTTTGCCAACAGAGATTTAAAGGTTCCTTCCAGATTCTCATTACCCAGCACTGTGTCAGCATGAACCCCAGTTTTGCAATGAAGTAATCTTAGTGTACATAAGTTGATAATAATAGGTGCTATCTCAAACATGTATTAACACAGGAAGGAATCACAAATAATACAACCTACAATTACATTTATATAAAATATGTGAACTTACCGCAAGAAGCTTCAGGGAGTGAAGAGGAACAACACGATCATCGTGGTCTGCCGTTAATAACATAATTGATGGGTACAGGTTATGCATGCCCCTGCTCTTCTCCCATGATCTTCTTACATTGTGTACGGGTGAGTATCTGCAAATAAACAATTATTTAATCACATTACACATACATATCAAATGTGAAAGTTCCTTGTTAATTTTCACAATGCTTTGATATTTCAACCACAAACATTGATCTTCAGCTCTCAGGACAACCTTGTAAATAAATACACAAAAAGCAACAAGCATAATAACTCTAGAATGGGTATAAAATAACTGGACGTACTTAATAAGCCAATGAAACTCTTCTGCATTATCCGAGCAGCCATAATCTGTTGTCCAAGCATGGCCAATCGTGAATTTATGAAACCGAAGCATGTCCATCACACCAACATGCGCCAGAGCACAGCCAAATAGATCAGGCCTCTGCACCAAGAGGCATTGTTAACTCTTGAATTTAATTTTGCTGAGGAAAAACAGCAAGTTGTATTCTCCGTAAAATGTTTAACATTGATGCATAATGTAAGAACTTTTTACCTGATTTACACAGGCAGCAACAAGAAGCCCACCATTGCTTCCACCTTCAATACATAGTCGCTTACTGCTTGTATAGCCAGTTGAAATAAGATACTCAGCAGAGGCAATAAAATCATCAAAACAGTTCTGCTTGTTAGCAAGGGAACCAGCTTTGTGCCACTCGTCGCCATACTCACCACCACCTCGAATATTCGCAATGCAAAAGACAACACCTAGGCTTTTGGTTAGTACAACACGGTTTATGCTAAAGTAAGGGGTAATACTTATGTTAAAGCCACCATAGCCATATAACAAGGTTGGATGTGAACCATCCAGTACCATATTCTTTTCAGAGACGATGAACATGGGAATCATTGTCCCATCCTTGCTAGACACAAAAACCTGGACAAAGAAAAAAGTATATTGGATCAGCCAAATAAGAAAAAGATTGACACTTAATTGTGCCAAAATGCAGAACTTAAATGTCAAATTAATTAATCTTTTCATAAATCTAAGAGCTTGCTTTTTCAAAATATTGTTTTCTGAAGTGAATAATTCTTCCACTTGTACTATATATATGGCAAAGACTAAATTCAGGGGCAGAAACAAAATTTAACAATTAATAGGAAATAGCTGAACAACAAATACGGGAACAATTACTTCGTCAACCAGCAACTATATATTTAAACAATACCTGCTTGACTTCAAAACCAGTACGGTCAAACCCAGAGATAGAAATTTCTCGAAATATTCTCAATTCAGGGGTCCCAGACACCAAATCGCACTTGTAAATTATTCCAGGAGTCAGAAAACTTGTAAATCCGATAAAAAATTGACTATCTTCCCTTCTGCAAGCAAGACCAGAAACACTTCCAATATCTAAAGGCAAATCATACAATAAGTTTCCAGTTTTGAGATCCCTGATTTGTAAAATATGCTTAACATCTGACATATAACAAGTTAGCAGCTGGTTGTTGTTAACTGGGTATGCATATTCCAAAACGTTCTTTCCATCTTCCAGCACAATGTCTTCCCACAAATCAGGATTCTCAAGTTCAACCCGTACCAACTTCTTTTTTGGGGCATTTTTGTTGGTGAGGAAAGTGAATGAGGAACCATCATTAGCAACTTCGTGGAAAGAGGCATCAAAGTTGTCAATAAACTTAACAAACGGAAGTAAATTGCCAGTGCCCTTGAAGCCTTCAAGCCCATTAGGTAGTGAAGATAGGTCGCAGTAGTATAATTTATTGACAGGGTCACATCCTTCAGTTATATCCAAGAGAGCATACTATGCAAAACAAAATAAAAATAAATAAATAAATAGGATAAGTTTCAGGAATTCATCTACTAGATAGCAAGCGTCGTCTCAGGTAAATTTGTATTACACAAATGCTACCAAACCAACCTTTCCATCATCTGTAACAGATGCACTAAAAATATATTTTGGATGCTCAGGGTCTTTCCAGCATAAAATATCCTCTGATTGGTCAGTGCCTAAGAAATGATAGTACAGCTCATGATTTAGATTAATATTTGTCTCTGTACCAGCATCCAATTCAGCCCTTTCTCTGTGAAACAAACATCCGGTTAGGTTTCATATATTCATAATCAACAAACTTAAAAAAATGAGAAAGAAACAAAGATAATTTGCATACTTGGGTGCCGGATACCGGCCATAGAAAAATCCCTTACTGTCATGGGTCCAACTAATTTCTGAGAACTTAACCTGTATCAGTTAAAGCAGTTAAACATTGTTCATATAATTAAAACTTAAGTGGAACAAACAATTGTGTGACTGCTTACCCAGGATATGTTATCAACTTGCACTTTTTTATCTTCAACACACATAACCTTGATTGAAACCCAATCACTTCCACTTTCACTTATGCCGTATGCCAAGTATTGGCCATCCTTACTAATAGCAGTGTTGCTAAGAGCAACAGTCCCATCCTCACTTAGGCAATTTGGATCCAACAAAACCTCTGCCTCCCCTTCCAAATCATTCTACAAGAATGACCGAACACCAACATTAAAAAGTTACTTCAAGAGATGTATACATCAGTTTCCATTTTGATCAGAGGTGCTATGAGATTTTCTTGTGACGATATTAATTAGAGAAAAGAAAAATAGGAAATGAATGAGTTTTCTTTGACAATTCAACTCCATTCAAAGATAAAATCTATATTGGTTTGGTATTGTAAAAAAAATGTTGTTTTTAGTTCAAACAAAGAAATTTATGGGGCAAACAAAACAGAAGAAAGATCATTTTCTTATCTGACAAGTGGTTCAACTCCGGTAGTGGTACAAACTTCTTCTTTGCTCTACAATTTGATCATGTCTACAAAAAACAAATCTATACTTCCTTATTTCTTCACTCATTATCCTAAAAGATGCTTTTTCTGCCAACAAGTTGTAGACAATCTAAGCAAATCCAATCACAGCAAAAAAAAAACTCACAACTCTAAAGCTTTAACAAAACATCCACGCATAACCAAGACCATTAAAGTAATGAAAAAGAAACAAACAGTTTCGTACTTGGGCATAAAGGACACTCTGGGCTTGAAGACCTGTGTTATGGAAATAGAAGTACTTGTCACCCCGCCTAAACGGAGTATAGTAACGGGGGTGATCAAATAGCCTTGTTATTTCCTCTCTGAGCCTCCCTCTCTCCTCACAACTCGCCAACACAGACTCAGTTAGCTCTGCTTGCTTCTCCACAAACTCCTTAACCTCCTCCGAATCAGGATCCTCCAACCTGTATCCGACCCACCCAAAGCTGTGAGTAAAACAAAAAAAAGGAAAGTAAAGAAGAAAATCAAATAGTATAAAATTTCCATATCTAACCATCTGTAGGGATCGGGAATGAGAACTCCATGGTAGTTGTCAACAATGGACTCATCACGCCTAGCAGGAGGGTACTGGAGCAGCGACAAGGTATTTTCAACGGTGGGAAGAGAGCCCATTTTAGTTGAGCAGTGTTTCTTTTAGGTTTCTGGAATAGCCAAGGAAACCATAATTATAGAAACTATCCAACTAGTAGTTACTACATTAATGACACATCCATTTAAAAGGGATTGTCTAAAGCTGAAATGTGCTTCTCTGAGATAAAGAATATAATGTTCTCATTAACATACATATACAGTACATCTATTGTCTGTGATAATCAACAACAATATATTTATACTGGTACGTACTGGTACCAAGTGGGAGATGAAGAAAACCAGTTACCAGATGGTATTGACTGGTAATGATACAAAAAAACCACCGCATTAACCCCATTCTCCACTCTTAAAATACACTTCCAAATCTATACCGTTATATTTACTAAAATCGATGACATTCGAGCAAAAGGTCTGGATATAACTAAACAAAAACTGATTCAACAAATGGAAAAATGTTTAGAACAACAATGTACCTTGGAATCACAAGAGAGGAGACAGAGAAGAGCTTCGAGTGAGTCGTAAGCGTGGAGCGGAAGGGGAGAGGGAGAGAAAGTTTGCAGCGTAGAGCTGTTAGTGACTTCCACGTTTTGACGGGGATCTTTGTAGGAAGCACGGACCGGGTTTATTGGGCGGGTTTTGGCTCCTGTAGGGTTTTACGATTCGACCCGTTTGGAAACGAAATAAATGACGCTATCAGCTGAGCGAATCAGAATTACGACATTATGTTGGTAATGGGATAACGCTTGCCATAATGGGCTAATCAAAGTATCGGCGGGGTTTAAAAGGATAGAATAATATTTCGTAAATACACATTTGATATTAATTATTGATATGAATTTTATTATGCATATTTAGTTGAGTTATAATGTATATTATTTGAGTTATTATGCATGTTATACCATAATTATTTCAGTACAAAAAATAATATGTATAACTATTTCATTACAGAAAATAACATACATAATAATTCAAATAATGTGTACGATAATTAAACTAAAAGTTCATAATAAAATCGACAATATGTATAACTATTTCATTATAAAAAATAACATACATAATAATTCAAATAATGTGCATGAATATATGCGTTTCGTGCTGATTGGATACTTTTCAAGTGTGAAGTGTTAAAGTGTTGGTTTTTAAGTTTAGACATGACGTGGCTAGTTGGGGTTAGTGTAAGGATGTGGACATTGTTGTGTTAGTATGTCGAAATGTTTCTGAGTGTGTCGAAACTCTATATTGATTATTGGACATTTTCTTGCCTGATTTTTGACGGTTTGAGATTCTGGCCTCCGCTTTGGAATCTTCGGAATTTTTTAATAAAAAAAAAATTTAATGCGGAAAATTTTCTAAAAACGATGAAATGAATTTCTGATAAGAGTTAAACTTTGGAAAATGTTCCAGCGATACTGAATTTGATACGCAATTGATACTGATTGTAGATCTTCTGTCCAGCCTCCGATCTCCAGCGTGCGTGCACCATTACTCCATCTTCGTAATTTATTCCTCTCTTAAACTTCATTTTTCTGTTATTATGCATGTTAATTGAAAACGTCAGCATACAAAATATGGTTGTCAAGCATTTTATTCTAGTTGTCATACATTTTGATTGATTTCACTATGCATACTTATTTTGGTTATGCATATTAATTGAAACACGCCTGCATACTAATTTGGTTGTCGTGCATGTCATTCTAGTTGTTATTCATGTTATTTGATTTATTATGCATACTTACTTATTCTAGTTGTTATGCATGTTAAACTTCATTTTTTTTGTTATGCTTGTTAGTTGATTTATTATGCATACTTATTTGGTTGTTATGCATGTTATTATAGTAGTTTTTGTGATGTAATGCAGCTTAAACTTCATTTTTCTGTTGTTATGTATGTTAATTGAAAACACATGCATACTTATTTAGTTGTTGTGCATGTTATTCTAGTTGTTATGTTATTTTTTTTATTGTAATGCAGCTTAAACATCATACATCATTTTTCTATTGTTGTGCATGTTAATTTAAAATGCATGCATACAAAATTTGGTTGTTATGCATGTTATTCTAGTTGTTATGCATACAAAATTCACATGTATACGAAATGAAAATTCATAATAAATTAACATGTAGTCGAACTCGAATAACATGCATTACAATGTGTTTAACATGCATAGCGATGCGCGTATCAATTGCATATAACAAAGTAGCAACTGGAGATGACAGTTTGCACAAAATAAAGACGTTTTTTTGCGAAAAATGAACACGCGTATCGACTTGATATCAAATCGCGTATAATTGTATCAGCTCCCTAAATAAAATGTTAAGATATGCTTTATCATTTATAATTTTATCTAGATATAGAACATGTGATGGGCCTATATAATAACTGACAAGAAACACTAGTCCAGCCCAACCAAATGAGGCCCATACAATAAATCCTAGTAATGTACTAGGCTCTAGCTGAAGCATAAGAGAAAATATATAGAAATGCTAACATGTTGTTTATGTTTACAAGTTATTTCACTAAGATATCTTGCTCATCAGCCAATGGGCTATTCTCTGTACAAATATTCTTTGTTAATGGACCAAAAACGTTTAATTTCTCTATCACCTTCATTAATTAATTTACTTTTGGCAACAATTGGAAGCTTCTTATTTCATCAATATAATGGAAGTTTTCTTAACAAAACATAAGTTATGTCAAACAGTCTTTTCTGCCTTGATCATTATAAAATATATAATTGCACGGTTTAAATTAAAATAGACATAAAATAAGTCATTAAACATGGAATATTTCATTCGCTACCATGAAACCAAATCTTGCTTCTTAATTCTTATACAAGTAGTTTTCAAATATACTTGAATCTCATTAAGGTTCAAAACAATCCATAAAAACATACAAAGGAAAAAAAGTGTAGAAAGAGTCTTGTTTTTCTAATTAAACATGAAATTGTGAGTTCAAAATTTCTCAAATTCTTGCACTTTTTGACATTTTCCATGTGTGGTGTTGCAGTGGTGACACAGATTCAGTGGTTCCCGTGACTGGCACGAGATATTCCATTGACGCCTTGAATCTTTCTATTGTCACTAGTTGGTATGTATGATATGATGGCACTGGAGTCTGGAGAGGTACTCAGTTCTGACCCATTTTTCAAGTACTAAAACCTTAGCTCCTGTCAAACTGCAACTAGCCAAATTATTACGTACAACACAATTCTAAAATAATAACTCAACCAAATTTTATTAGTGTTGTCAACTCATGCATTATTTTTCCTATCAACTGAAAGCATATGTGACCATCAAATTTTGCCCTAATTCATATTTGGTTGATGAACTTTGATTTACGCACTTCGAGGCCTAATTCTTTTTTAACATTTCTTAAATGACAAGCCTCTGCCTAGTGGCAGCAACAAGAATTAACTAAACTTGAAATTTTAATTTCAAAATTTCCTGAGCTGTACCAGTAATCAGCGAAACAACAATAATTCCATTAACAGAAATCAACAAAACTAATAAATTGGAAGAGTTGTACCAATTTAAATTAGTGAAATACTTCAGCTGCACCAAAATCAGTGAATAATAGAGCTAGAGGAGGAGAGCAGAACCGGAAGTTTGAATCGGTGAAGAGTGGTGGATGAGATCACCTCTGCTAGAGGAGGAGAGGGTCGAGGCGGAGGCTAAGCTGGGGTTTCGACTTTGGTTCGATGTTGGCTCGATGATCTGATTAGTCGGGTCTGATCAGATCAGATAATATCAATCTGCAATTAAAAAAATGCAGAGGGGTAGTTTTGGTATAAATTGATTTGTTTATTTTTAATTATACTAAATCAGAGATAATAGCATTTTTTACAAGCTAATTTGAAATCTAGTTGCATTTAGACAATTTGTTGTTATTGTATAACATTTGAATAATTGAACAATTATTGAGTGTTATTTAGACAATTTTTCCAAAAATTAAACAAAATTGCAGAGAGGTAGTTTTGCTATAAATTGATTTGTTTATTTTTTAATTATATTGAAATAAAAATAATGAAAATTACCCAAACTAATTTGATATATAATGATATTTAGTTAAATTGTTGTTAATGAATGATATTTAAACAATTGAACAGTTATTGAGTGACATTTAAATAATTTTCTCAAATTAAATAAAAGAGACCCTAGCATCCGTCCAAATTGTTCCCTATAACCAATTCGGCCACTATATATGACAAGTACCTAAAAATAGAACTTGTGATTCATCCTCTCTGGCCTACATTTGTGTGTCTTTTGAAGTGGATAGTCAAAATTAAAGCGCAGCACTGCCCCGACAGATTGAAGTGAAGCATTGGCTTTTTAAAGGGTTCAATCAAGAGTCTCTTCACAAAGAAAAAGGAATGCGAAGGACAAACACAAGCCAATTAGAGTTCTCGCATCAAAAGAAATGAAGGACAATATTAAGCCAATTAGAGTTCTCGCATCAGAAATGGCAAAAGGAAATTTACTACATTTTGAAACCCATTAGAATTTAGTGGTTGGTGTCATTTAATGTTGTACCATATGATATGCCCCAAATGACAACCAAAAACCATGTCCCTAGACAAGTCCTTTAATAGCTAGACATGCTCAATGCATTGATTTATGATCGTGTATAATCTGATACATGCGTGCATTCAACCGCACACCGGAGTTCATTGTACATTGTATGATTTCTAAAAAGCTATATATATATGATAATTTTATCAATGAAATAATTTTGGATAAGAAAAAAAGCAGCATATCAATCCTTCAAAAAAAATTAGTCTTTTTTTTAAGGTTTCACATTCATCTGTATTTGCGGGTGTCAGATTTGAGACGAGTGTACCACAAGAGGCACGGGCGGATCTAGAGTCTATTTAGAGCACAATTAAGTTCGAGTACGAATATTGAGATCAAACCTGGACAAAAACTCACTAAAATCTACTAAAATATTATTAAAAGCTCATTTTTCACTACAAAATAACTAAAAATACAATAAATTTTGCGTTTTTTTAAATCAAGCTCGGGCCATGAATGGCTCTGCCACTGACTAGAGGTGATAAGTCAGACAGGTTGGGCGGGTTCAGGTCGGATCAAATAAGTTTGATTTTTTATTATTGCTAAGTTACATCGTTACGGATCGGGTCAGATTTCAAGTCATTAGGTGCCGACAATTTTGGGGTCATGAGTCAGGTCAGATGAGATCGAGTCGAGCTTCAAATCGTCCAGTATCGGCAACTTTCAAGTCACGAACCAAATTGGGCTTCAGGTTGGCGACATCAACCTTTTTCAGAGAACGGGTCAGGTTCTGAGTCAAGCAATAATGATTGTTTTGGGATTTCGAGTTGAGTCAGACAAGATCTGATCGAATGATGGAATTGATTTATTAAATCATGACTTTCTGCAATGCCAACTTGTTAATAAAAATTGAATTATTATTTAGGCGAGATCGTGTTTTGTTCAGTTTAGATGTTTGATGCGTTGCATTCATATGCATATATTTGCCTTGACTTGTACTCATATTCACCCTAAAATCACTATTTTACTTGCATTTTAGCTTGTTCTCTATCTTGTTCTTGTTTACTGCTCTTCTTTGGTCTTATTTCAGGTATATGGAGCATATGGAGCACTTGGAGCCATCACGGGCTCATCAGGAGCTTCGATTTGAGACGTTCACCTCTCTGCGCATTGCTTGCGGGCCGCAAGCCTTCACTTGCGACCCGCAAGGCCTGATATGGAAATTCCGGCCGCTCCAGGGCCTGTTCACCTCGCGTTTTGAGCTATATATAGCAGCCTTTTCTAGGTTTTGGGGGGTTCCGCCGTCTAGACCTGACACAGGAGAAGAAGACCTGACCATTGCTCGGTGCCTCCCTTCACGGATTTCGAGAGATATCGCGACGTGAAGACCACCTGCAAGGGCAGATCTGCTGATTTTGGGTTTTTGGTTCTTTTCACCATGAACTCATTCTTTTATCTTCTTTTCCTGTTGTTTGCTGCCATGTGTGAGTAGTGAACTGTATCTTAGGGTTAGGAAATGGATTGTTTGTCATGGATGTTGATTATAAATGATGTTTAGTCGTGATTTTTATATTGGATTGATTTTATTCTCATCTTTTCCTATTGAAACTTGTTTATTACTTGGTAAGCCCATGGATAAGGCCAAATCCAGTGTGGCATGAGTATCAAATGATTTGCAACTGATTAGGAACTGCTTTGGTTGATTTAGAATCCGAAAATACCCGAGAGGGACATTTCGTGTTAAATCGAGAGATTAAACAAACCTATAGAAAGAATCCAAATAAAGTTAGGTATAAGAGATTATCCTATAGGTTTACAACTGTCAGCAAGTGTACAATTACCAACAAACGAGAGTTGAGGTGAATGGAACCACGAACCGATAGTTAAGAACCAATTACGACTGAAAACCCTTCTCTGTGACAGTTGCTTGCGGGCCGCAAGTGAGAGCTTGCGGGTCGCAAGTAACTTCCAGGGGCGACTGTTTCTTGCGGGCCGCAAGTGAGAGCTTGCGGGCCGCAAGAGACCATCCAGAGACAAACAATTTCCCAAAACCCTAGGATCTTATTATTGATTGATTACAACACTTGTTTACTTGCTTTTCTTTATTGCTTACTGTCTGTTAGTGATAACTGTTTAGCTTAATCAAAACTTTACAAACCCCCCCCTCTTTTATACAAAATACCAAAAAGACATACCCTAGAATTGGAAGTGAACTGAGTCCGGTTTAGAGTGAATCTCCGTCTCTGTGGTTCGACCCTGATCTACAATTGACCGTCGTTTGGTGCGACGTAAAAGTGGGATTAGGAAAGTATAAATATTATTTGATAGAAAGACCTATGTCCTAACATCAAATTGGCGCCGTTGCCGGGGACGGCAGCATTTATTCTAAACCTAACTCTTACTTCATTTCTGGTTCTAAGCTTTTCTTCTTTTGTCTTTGTCTGTTTCAGGAATTGCACACCTGTCGGCGCAAATGCAGAACTCTTATGACTCATATCACGGAGTCTACAACAGCTACGGCTTCGAGCAGTACGAGAGCTTTCATGTGGATACATTCGAGCAACCGTACTACGACAACGTGTGTGATCAGAGTTACTACCACACCTTCTTCGAAAACCAAGACAATTGCTCTCAATCGTTCTGCCAGCAGTTTGACCAACCTGACCAAACCTGGGTGTCTCCAGAAGTGACCGACTCCATTTTTCAGCAAGGGAAGGTTAATCAAATGTTTCTTGAGCAACTGCATGCCATGAATGAACAACTAGATCGACTTTGGGCACAAAAAGAAGGGGTAAACAACCATAGTAGTAACTCGACCCTCACTGACACCTGCGAGCCTCGCATACAATCTGTCATGTCCATTGGTGAGGCAAGCAACAAGACCCTGCAAAGTGGCGCTCAGACTGACAAATTCTTTATGCCAGCAGAGTCGGGTCAGTCGGGACTTGGAGCAGAGCCCAGACAACATTCATGCGGCCCGCAAGCAACACCATGCGGCCCGCAAGGAGTACATCAGGGCACATCCGCAGGCTCTTCAGCTGCAAACAGCCCAGCAGACACTTCTTGCGACCCGCAAGGACCTTCATGCATACCGCAAGAAGAGGGAACAGACGTAGAACAGGTTCCTGATCAGCACACTTCCATTTTCTTCTGCCCACCGTCATTCCCCCTCGACCCCAAGGAAGATCATTACCAGAGGAGTCATATGTTTTCGGGGTCACCTCTGCTCGCCACCATCCGTCAAGTGTGGATTTCCTTCCCATTTGACGTGAAGCACTATCAGTGGAGTGAGTTGAGCCAAGGTCGAGCTACAGACCTTAAACAAGCGCTGCATGGGAGGCAACCCAAGAAAAAAAAAATATAGATCTTTTTGTTTCTTTCTTTTGTTTGTTTAATTCGCATATGCATTCTCCTGTTCTCTCTCATGTGTGCACTGGGTTGTTAGTGTTTTTGGATTGCAAGGAGCTGGAGAGAAGGTGATTGGAACAGAAAACATTTCATCGGGCGACCTCCAGAGTCTCCTGCGGCCTGCAGGGACCTCCCTGCGGCCCGCAGGAGACTCCCTGCGGCCCCGCAGGAAGGCCAGAAGGTGGCATCTCTCTCAGGTTGTATCTTATTCCCTTCCTTTTATTTTTATTATCTATGGTTCCGTGCACTGAGGGCAGTGCATGGTTCAACTTGGGGGGGAGTTTGTACAAACTTGAGCACTTATCTTTTCTTTTCATTTCATTTGCATTTTAGGAGTAGCATGGTACTTTTGAGTGTGTTATTGATATATTTTGACTTGATGGTCTGGTTTTGACACCCCATTGGACCAAAAATTTGGTGAGATTGAATGGTATAACCCACAGCACGACAAAAATATGTTCTGCATTCATGTTTTGATTCATCACTTGCACTATGAATATAAAAAAATCATTGAAAAAAATATATATAAAAAGAAAAAAAATGTAAATAAATAAGAATTTTTGTACACCGCCCCCTTGTTTATCAAATTTATATTTGGTTTCACGATGATTTGGTCAGAATTCACTTGTTGTTTTCGTCAACCCATGAGTACTTGAAAAAGGTTTTAGTGTTGGTCGAGTTATGATGCTAGTAACCGGATTACCTCAAACTAAGCCATCTTGTTTTGAAACAAAAAAGAACTAATCCAAGGAAATTGTGTATCAAAAATGAGATTCCATGTACCATGGCGAGTCTTCGTGACTGGGTTCATGGGTGGAATCAAAACAAAATAAAGAATTTAAGAAAAGTTTCCATGTACCATGGCGGGTCTTCTCGAGCGACTGGGTTCATGGGTGGAAATTAGAAAAATCAAGTAAAAAGGGTTCCATGTACCATGGCGGGTCTTCGTGACTGGGTTCATGGGTGGAACCAAAAAGTACACACTTGGTTAGTTTGCGTGAACAAATATTTTATTTCAAGGCACATATGGTGGATTATAAGTAGGTAATACCAACCTCTGGTGTCACAGTAACACACCGCATTGAGTAAAATTTCTCATGTAGTAGAGTCTTGCGGTTTGACGAGGATAAACGGGTAATTCTCATAAATTCCAACAATGTCGAAACAAGGGGTGTTACTTGTTCTTTTTGCTCTTTTTAATTTAAAAACTCAATTGCATGTAGATTAGGATTTGCTTTCATTAAAACAAAAACGTGCTTGTGTGGTGAATAAGACCTCCAATCGACGACCCAAATTGTTTCCAATCTTTAATCGTTCTAGTTGAGACCTAACCAAGGAGTCAACTTGGCCATTCTAGGGTTTCTTTCGTGACACACTCAAATGTGTCTAGGTTTAGTTTAGATGGATTTAGGCATGAAATTGAGTTGGGTAGGTTCCCTTGGACTTAGTTTGTTGCTTGAGGACAAGCAAAAGTTCAAGCTTGGGTGGATTCGATACCTGAACGTACTCAACGAAGTCGTACGCTTGCGATTAGTAGAGCATTGTCTAGGTTTAAAAGCCTATACCCTTTTGGGACATCAAGCTTTTTGTTACCCATCTGGGCCTTCTGACCCATCTGCTTGATTTCCTCAGGTTGTGTTCTACTTACCCTTCTTTTACTTTTTTCTTTATCTATGGTTTTGTGCACTGAGGGCAGTGCATGATTCAGCTTGGGGGGGGGGGGGGAGTAGAAACAAACCTGAGTCTTAGGAGTAGAATAATTTAAAGTAATTTAGGAGTAGTGTAATATAAATGGTACAAATTGAGTGTTTTGCCGACCTACTTGGACTTGATGGTTTGGTTTTGACCTTATTGGAACAAATTTGGAGAGTTTGGATGGTATAACCACATGGCACACAAAAACACGTATTGCATTCATGTTTTTATTCAACACTTGCATTGCAAAATTTTGTTTGTTTTCTGAATAAAGGTTTCAAATTAGAGAGGTTTGTCCCGATTTTTCCTTGTTCATCTGATTCACATCGGATTTTGTGACGTTTTGGTCGAGAATAACCTGTTATCCCTATTAACTAGTGAGTACTTGAAAATGGTTCCTATTTTTAGGTTGAGTCCTGTTGCAAGTGACCGCTTACCAAGGGATTTCCCACCTGCTTGAATTTGACAAATTCAAATCAATCAAAAACAACAAAAATTTTAATAAAAAGCAACATCTATGTTCCAGCACACGACGAGGGCATTACTCCGCTAGCGCGAGCTATGAGTAAGTGTACTGACCGTACTACCTCGAAAAGTCTGGATATATCATAGCGTCCAAATCTTCCTAGATTGGAAATTTGGAAACTACGTTGCAACAAAAAAAAAAAAAAAAAAAAAAAAAAAAAAAAAAATTTACTGTTAGAATAACAAGTACAAGCAGAAAGATAAGCCTGAGGTGTAGTAAATTCTTGCAACTGGACAATATACCTTTCTGTAGGGTAAAATTGCACTTTTTCCTCGAGTAGAGACTCACAAGTTAATGGGAATAAACGGGTGACCTCTTGCAAATTCCAACAACGTCAGGACAAGGCTATTACTTACTTCGATACCTCTTTAATTTGAAAACCAAATTGCATGTAGTTAGGTTTGCTTTGAAATTAAATCAAAAATGTGCCTGTGTGGTGAATAAGACCTCCAATCGACGACCCAAATAGTTTCCAATCCTTAGTAGTTCGAGTTGAGACCAAACCAAGGAGTTAGATTGACCATTCTAGGGTTTCGTTGGCAACATTCTCGATTGTACCTAGGACTTTAGTTTTGATGGATTTAGGGATGAATTTGAGTACGGTTTGCACCTTAGGGCTTGGACTTTTGCTTGAGGACAAGCAAGGGTTTAGCTTGGGGGGATTTGATGCGTTGCATTCATATGCATATATTTGCCTTGACTTGTACTCATATTCACCCTAAAATCACTATTTTACTTGCATTTTAGCTTGTTCTCTACCTTGTTCTTGTTTACTGCTCTTCTTTGGTCTTATTTCAGGTATATGGAGCATATGGAGCACTTGGAGCCATCACGGGCTCATCAGGAGCTTCGATTTGAGACGTTCACCTCTCTGCGCATTGCTTGCGGGCCGCAAGCCTTCACTTGCGACCCGCAAGGCCTGATATGGAAATTCCGGCCGCTCCAGGGCCTGTTCACCTCGCGTTTTGAGCTATATATAGCAGCCTTTTCTAGGTTTTGGGGGGTTCCGCCGTCTAGACCTGACACAGGAGAAGAAGACCTGACCATTGCTCGGTGCCTCCCTTCACGGATTTCGAGAGATATCGCGACGTGAAGACCACCTGCAAGGGCAGATCTGCTGATTTTGGGTTTTTGGTTCTTTTCACCATGAACTCATTCTTTTATCTTCTTTTCCTGTTGTTTGCTGCCATGTGTGAGTAGTGAACTGTATCTTAGGGTTAGGGAATGGATTGTTTGTCATGGATGTTGATTATAAATGATGTTTAGTCCTGATTTTTATATTGGATTGATTTTATTCTCATCTTTTCCTATTGAAACTTGTTTATTACTTGGTAAGCCCGTGGATAAGGCCAAATCCAGTGTGGCATGAGTATCAAATGATTTGCAACTGATTAGGAACTGCTTTGGTTGATTTAGAATCCGAAAATACCCGAGAGGGACATTTCGTGTTAAATCGAGAGATTAAACAAACCTATAGAAAGAATCCAAATAAAGTTAGGTATAAGAGATTATCCTAGAGGTTTACAACTGTCAGCAAGTGTACAATTACCAACAAACGAGAGTTGAGGTGAATGGAACCACGAACCGATAGTTAAGAACCAATTACGACTGAAAACCCTTCTCTGTGACAGTTGCTTGCGGGCCGCAAGTGAGAGCTTGCGGGCCGCAAGAGACCATCCAGAGACAAACAATTTCCCAAAACCCTAGGATCTTATTATTGATTGATTACAACACTTGTTTACTTGCTTTTCTTTATTGCTTACTGTCTGTTAGTGATAACTGTTTAGCTTAATCAAAACTTTACAAACCCCCCCCCCTCTTTTATACAAAATACCAAAAAGACATACCCTAGAATTGGAAGTGAACTGAGTCCGGTTTAGAGTGAATCTCCGTCTCTGTGGTTCGACCCTGATCTACAATTGACCGTCGTTTGGTGCGACGTAAAAGTGGGATTAGGAAAGTATAAATATTATTTGATAGAAAGACCTATGTCCTAACATCAATGTTGTTTTGGATCGAATAGAGTCGGATTGGATCGGATTTGAGTCATTATGTGTCTCTTCAGCTCGACTTAGGATCGTCTCGTGTCGGATTGTTTCATATTTCGAATCTACAAGTATCACTTCGACACAGATTGCTGGTTAGTCTCAAATCCGATCGGATAAAATGTTGACTCTTCAGATGTTGCTTTAACTCGGATTGTCGTGTCGAATCGAATCAGGTCAGATTCTGAATTAGCTTGAACTCATAAAAATATTGGATCAGATCGAATTCAGATCCAGTCGGATTCTGCCACATCTGTATTGCCACGAAGCTCTTTCCACTCAAATGAAGTATACCAACATCTGATTGATAATTATCAGAAAAACATTTAAACTTCACTAAAATTTAAATTGTTTGATGAAAGACTAAAATATTTATCAAGAATTGTAGCTACCTAAAATTAAATTTATATTAAAAAAACCCTAATTTAAATATTATCTATGCATTGCTGGGATAAACCCAAAATTTAATCTAATAACTTGGTCGGTGGTAGCAGCACTCAACTAGGACTAGCTAGGAATAGGTGGGGCCTGATGTAAATCTGTATTCATCATTTCATCGTATGTATACTTCTTAGCCAATGATGTGATAACAGAATTTCTTTATGAAATTCTCCGAGATTTAATCAACGGTGGAAACCTAGAGAGTACAGATTAACATCTAATAAATTAAATCGAGTTGTACGAAGGAATATATTCATGTACATGCCAGCTATTTGCCTATTTCTAAATTCTCATACATCATACATGAATTTTTTACCACAAATTCGATCTTTTGGATAGTGGAGGGGCAACATGTAATGTTGGATTACATATTTGCTTCGTAATTTATTTTTTATTCCAGTTCGAATTTAAGGTCTCTAAATCACTAAATGTATCTTTCAACAGAGTTGACGGGCATCTAATAATATAAAAAACAGCATAAAAATTCAAATTCCAGCACACACGATCAAATATGAGATATGTAATAGAAAAATTCATTTACTTGAAATATGTTACGGATCTTGAAATATGCTTAATGAATGACCTTTTTTTTTTTTTGAGGTAAGCTTAACGAATGATCGAATGATATAGGGATCATTAAGAATTTTTTTTGGACATACAATTGAGCTATTTAGTGGGTCTTTGCAACCACGTTGTATAGTGAGTCGTGTGGGTTGTTATATAAATTTTTGGTTAATTCTGCTATGGATAAAAAAAATTTGATGGCATTATTATTGATGCAAAATCAACTTAATTACACAATTATTGATACGAAATCAATTATTATCATCGATTTGTATTTAAAATTCTTACATAGCAGCGTTACTATAATTTTTTACACACAAATTAGTCGTATAGGCAAAACGTGAATCTTAATTACGATCATATTGTTTGGAATGATAATAAGAGATGTTCAACATTTAAAGCATATACTTTTCAATCTTCAAGTAATAGCTGCTCTTTATTTAATAAGAAGGTGACAATTGCATCTTATGAATAAGCAATTGTTTTTTTGAATTGTATGAATAAGCAATTGTTGGAATTATTTTTTTAGAAGTTTGAGTAGTAAAAAAATTAAATTAAAATTGAGCTAACTAAACATGATAACATTATTCTTAAAGTGTCACATCTTTGCTGAGAATTGAAACAGCATTCAAAAGTATCAGGAGTTATAGTTCCTTATGATTTAATTGCAAATATGATTTAATTCAAGTTGAGCCTTAAACAAATCAAAGAAGTTAGAGAGAACATTGCATAATTGCAAGTTGCAAATGTTGTATGACAATATATCATCAATGTTCGATGGCGAATTGGAGGCTGTCTCCCCACAAGGCAATAACATAATATCATCCTTATCTATAACAACAAAGCATTTTGTATTAAAGCAAATTAAATCACTAGTATTTTTAGCTTATGTTAATGGGACTTACTTACAATCCATACACGCCCTCCTTACATGTTCCGTACTAGAAAACAAAAATAATTAATGTCCTACTATGTCTATTTTAGTTCGCTCTGCTATGTTCGTTTTGTCTGCTATGTTCACTTTACTGCATGTTTTTATATTTAGGACTAAGATTTTTATATTACTACAAATTTTTATTATTTTGCAGTAAGTCTTCATATTAAAAATTTTGCAGCATCAACAAATTCAAATATAAATAATTGCAGATAATAATATATAGACTTCATTGTTTAAATATAAAGACTTGCAATTTTTGCAAAAATTTTGCATCAAGTTTTTATATTAGAAATTTCGCAGCAGTTTTGTTGCAAATTTAAATATAAAAATTTTAGACCTAAATATAAAGACATTCAGATGAGCGAACATAACAAATTGGACAAAGCACAGTATTAATTGCTCTCCTAGTGAGAAGCATATAAGGGAACGCTTAAGAGGAGAGTATTACTCTTATGTTAATAAGCCATGCCTTAAACGAATTTGTATCTCTCGGAATAATGTGGAGTCTCAAAATGGTCAGCGGACAGCACTGTTACGTTATAAATTCGTTGATACTATAGCAAAATTACTGTGCAGACAGTCTCGTCGCTGTAGTAATAGTGAGAATACAGAAAAGCCCACTACTGCTAACCATTTTTTGAGATGTGAATTCGCCTTAACCAACCAAATGTGACACTTACAAGTTCCTTTAAATGGAAAGACATATTAGTGAAAATAGTGTGCTCCAATTGTCAACAGCAAATGACATGAAAATGATATTAAAATCTGACACCGAACAAGATTTACATCTTTGAATTTCTTCGATTAAAAATATTATTAACATAGAACTGACATGAAGGTATCATTAAAAAAATGAGACACCACCCAAATTTTACTTTAAAATAGTAGTACTAATGATTTCTTTATCTCATATTAATCACTTTTATTTAGCCTATGTTAATAAGCCATGCCCTAAAAAATCAAAACGAACAATATTTTATTTAAATCTGGGTTGTAATTAAGTACCAATTTTTGTTGATGACAAAGACTGCTATTTTTCCACACGAACTCGTATATATAGAATCATATATTCGAATTAATATGAATTTTTTTTTTTACAAAAAATAAGAGTGAAACTCTTCAACCTTATGTACAAATTGTCTTTACCATTAATTATAACAAAATTAGTTCTCGAATTTGCATTGAATTAATTGATACAAATTAAAAAATTTACAAACTTCACATGTGATACAAAATAGTTAATAAATCACCTCAGACAAACAGAATAATTCTCCTTAATTATGTTTCTACATATATATGAAATTATTCATTCTGTGCAAATTCTGTGTACGCAGAGAAAAAAAAAAAGCAGAAGAAAAAGCAAGATAAAGTTCTTTTGACGTGTCATACAACCATTGGCGCGCTAAAAAAAAATCCTTTAATTATCTGGATTATGTACGAAAGAAGAGATTTGAGTACTGCTTTATGTTGTGATTACATGGATATTGATTTGGTAATAACATTGGTTGTTAATTATTATTAAATAATTTGCACTACTCCATGATTCGTTAAATTATTTAGGTGGGACCCAGACGTAGATAAATTAATAAATTGTTCTTTTTAAGTTATTATATTTATATCCCAAATGGAAACAAAAAAAAGTGTTAGCGATTTTTTTTCCCATGAAGGAGGTGTCAGTGATCGATTAGTAGCACTCGAATTATAAATTCGTAAACGAATTAAATTTCCGAACTATTTTTATGTACTGTATATATTATATATATATTAGGAAGCGATTAACTGTTTCTCTTTATAAGTCCTTCTTACACGTCTTCCATATAAATATTTATACTGAAATGTAGTAGTTTTTATATTTTTAGTATAAGTCTTTATACTCAAAAAATATTATCATTGCATTTGTTCAATAAAATATTTATACAAAGAATTAAAAATAATTTATCATTGCATTTGAGTGGAGGGCGCCGGGCGCGTAAGGGGGACAATTATATTTACTCTATATATTATTATTCTTTTTTTTCATTCACTCGGTAATGTTTTTCTATCATTATAGTGTGTTTCTATATATATTTCTTCGTTTAAAGTAAATGTAATTGATTTTTATCAAAGTATATATTAAAGAAAATCTTAAAATTAGTAGAATCCTTTTTATTTCCATGTAAAAACTTATGCACGACTTATTATTATATTTTTCTATTGCATAGTTAGTTTATATTCAAAAAATACTAATTTAACCTGAACTCCTAAATGAAAGATTTTAAATGAAACTTCTTCTGTTGAACATGTACTTTTTTATTCGATAAAAAAACTCACTAAAAAATTAAGCTGAACTCGTCACGTATATTTCTGAAATTGTATTTTTTTTAACATACATTCAGCTTTTATCATATGCACTAAGGTCTTATGGTAAATATAATTTGTGCAAATTACTGATCAAATAAAACAATTCAAATTATAGATGCGCTCACGATTTTTTTGGATAAGATATGTTCACTATTACAAAAGTTTATAATATTCGCTATTGAAAGTCAATCTATTATATCGGACTTTAACTATGATCCGCTATTAAAAATGATATATTAAAACAGACTTTATCAAACCTCCGCTATTGAAAACCAACGAGGGTCCGCTATAATAACTGACATTTTATAGTGGAGCTTACCCCACGTCCGCCATAAAAGATATGAAAAATAAAAAAGGTGAATTGCAGGTGCCTTTTCTGCATCGAGACCCAGATATCTGATCCATTTCAACTTTTAATTAATTTTATGCTTTTGCACATTTTTCAAATTCACCCTTGAAAATTCCATTAATTAATTTGCGAGAACAAAAACTTAATGGGAGGACGCCAAAGAACAAAAAGAAATTAATGAGACCGCAAAAGAAAAAAAATTGGACGGATGCTTCGACCAAAAATTGAATTTTGAATTTTTTTTAAAGAAATGACCTAACATCATAGAATTTCTTCAAATAGCCTAGGATATTATTAAAATGACCTAAGATCTTAGAATTTTCTTCTAAAAATGAGCTACGATATTATTTTCATGGCAGAGAAATCCCAGCTTCCATTTTTCTTAGTTGTAGAAAGAAAGAAAATGAAATGAGGCAGTGATATATATATATAGAGAGAGAGAGAGAGGCTAGGGTGTTCCATGGAGCACCAAATCACTAGTGCTCCACATCGTATTTCCAATTTGAAAAGTCTAACGACCGATCCGAACCGTTAAACATGATCTACATATTGAAACTACTTGGAGATTGAATTTTACATTTTTTATTTTTTAGAGAGGTAGAAAAATTGCAACTTTAGTTGGCCTAGAAATCGTTTGATTAGCAACTTTTCTACCTCTTTAAAAAATAGCAAAAAAAATTGAAAAATGTAAAATTCAATCTCCAAGTGGATTTCAGTATGTAGATCATGTTCAACGATTCAGATCGGTCGTTGGGATTTTCAAATTGGAGATAACGGATGTGGAACACGAGTGATTTGGTGCTCCATGAAGCACCCTAGCATTTCTCTCTCTCTATATATATATATATGTGATAACGTGAGATCAGTTTTTACTGTGATTAGTGAGTTACCTAGAGGGGGTGAATAGGTACACTAAGCAATTCTAGGATTCTTTTTTCAAATTTGCACAATTCAATTTCAATCTCAATTTATACCAAATCACTAAATCTACTCAAGATAATTAAATTGAAGAAATTAAAATAAATAGAGTTTAGGGAGATCAAACAGTGCGTAGAACGCGTGACACCAAAATGATAACAGAATTCGGCTATTGACGAGCCTACGTCTCCGAGACTCCCGATCCCCCAACTTGGTAATAGGATCAAGCCGTTTACATTAACACCAAAGAGTATTCTTTTACAAATGTCGAAATCTAGCTCTTTACACACAAAGATGAGAGACTAGATCCGTAGGAAGTGCACGAAAGCAATAGAAGAACTAGAGCTACAAAATCTCTCAATTTCACAAGTTATTTGGCTAATTTAGAGTATTTGAGCTTGAGTTGTTTTTTATTTAATCAAAAGCTTAGAGAGAGGTCAATAATGGAGGCTGCTGCTAGGGTTTTGAATATTGCAAGAGAAGAAGTTAAAATGGTAACAAAAATCAAGCTTATATAAACCAGCAGCCAAAATCTTTCCAAAACAGTGTTTTTCGGGTTTTAACCGTTATAACGCTAGATAACAGTTATAACGGTTAGTTCAAAATTTCAGTTGTTTGGGACATTATGAACTGACCGTTACATAACGGTTCCCAACCGTTATATAACGCTTGTTTCTGGAAGTTGAGTTCTGAGTTTTGAGAAATAATCAAATCAAATATTTGAGCTAAGCGTTACAACGGTACACAACCATTATATAACGCTTGCTTCTGGAGGATGAGATCTGAGTTTTGAGAGATGGTCAAATTGAACATTTGGGGTAAGCGTTACAACGACGGTACACAACCGTTATATAACGCTTGCTTCTGGAGTAAAAATCTAAGGTCTGAAAAAAATGAATTAATCAGGACATTGAACCAACCGTTATAACCGTTACTTACCGTTGTATAACAATTGGATCTGGAAAATTATGTATTCTGGACTTGGTTCGAGGGAATACCTCATAAGACCTAACCGTTATAACGGTTAACAATGGTTATATAACGGTTAGTTTTGGAAAATGATTTTCTCAAGCTCAATTATGCTAAACCAGCCAAATTTACATTTTAATTAACTTAAACCTATTTGAATCTTGACAACTCTAATCCGCATGCTCACGTCTTTAAGTTGCATGTCCAAATTTCCATTTTACAATATAGTCCCTGCAACAAAACTTAAACACAAGAAGGGTAAAATTCAAAGTTGTTTTGCAAATCGACAAATACGAAGATATGGTACACAACAATTAGGACACATGTGTTGTGCGTAGCTACCACATTATTCTCCATTAAGAGTGTTTACTTTGTCTGAAATTTCGTGATCGCCAAAGAAAGGATAGCACCCCCGAGACGTTTGGAAGGATCCATCGGGAAAACATGTGACAAGGCACTTCCGCGAGTCTCAAGACATCTCCGACGTTGATTGACTAAAGACCGGAGACAACAAAAATAAGATGGACAATAAGTAAATCGCTTCTGCAACTCTTTTATCTCATTTATGTCGCAACAGTTTTGTTAATCTAATTGAATTGCAAATTGTGTCAGATTACGGAATGGTTATTTGATGTGATACCCTAATTGAATTACATCAACTCAATTGATATAATCCCAACAATGACTTGGTGTTATAATTCCATATGGCGTTACATAACACTAGGCTCAGAAGTTATGTGTTAAATGGAGATTTGGAGTTTTAGCACGTAGCGTCATAATGCTAACTTGGTGTTTTGTAATGGTTGGACCAGAATTTGAGATTTTCAAGGTTTTGAATAGAAACTTTTGTCAAGCTTTGAAACTTTTGAGGCAAAATTGATTGCTATGCATCTAAGATAGATGTAGAGGGACTCTATTTGGGGCGAGCTTCATGATTTAGTTAAGTTCTAACATTTTCAATTTAAAACAAAGTTCATAATGTTTTTTAGTGTTGAGGGGCTTTGTGAACATATCCGGAGTTTGGTTTTTCATGCCAATGTATGCAAATTCAATATCACCTTTTTCATGGTGATCTTGGATAAAATGGTGTCATATTTCTATGTGCTTGGTTCTAGAGTGAAATACCGAGTTCTTTGAAATCAAAATTTTGCTAGTGTTGTCACATAATATTGGGACTTTGCGAAAGCATATGTTGTAGTCATTTAGAGTTTGGATCATCCATAATAATTGCGTACAACAACTATCGGGTGCAACGTACTCGACCTTCGCATTCGAGAGGGCCACGAAGGTTTGTTTACAG
The DNA here is from genome assembly GCA_964058865.1 of Eleocharis quinqueflora. Lineage (NCBI taxonomy): Eukaryota > Viridiplantae > Streptophyta > Magnoliopsida > Poales > Cyperaceae > Eleocharis > Eleocharis quinqueflora. The sequence continues at coordinate 219,288 of CAXKVX010001107.1, forward strand.
CTAGACCATGATACAAGCGAGCCATCTAGGAATTGGCATGTCCCACTTGTACTTTTCCTATATGTTCGATACCCGACAAAATCGGCATCGATGTATCCTATCAAATCAAGTTTTGATTTCCTACCATACCATAGCCCTGAGTTTAATGTCCCTTTAATGTATTTAGAATTATTTAAAAGGCCTTGAGGTGTGATTTTTTAGGATTAGCTTGAAATCTAGCACATAGACATACATCAAATATAATATCTGATGAACTCATAGGGGCTTGTTTTACCTCCAATGAACTCATTTGCAATTAGAAAGGAGCTAAGTCTTTCATACCATGTCATAGGGGCATGTTTTAGACAGTATAATTCTTTGTCCAGTCTATAAACATGATTTGAGAATGTTGGATTAACAAAGTCGGTTGGTTGTTGAACATAAACTTTCTTTCTATGAACCCATTAAAAAACAATGTTAACATCCATTTGAAGTCTTTGTAGGAGGCATATGCTAAGAGCATTTGAATAGACTCAAGACGAACAACAGGAGCAAATATTTTTCATAATCTAATCCCTCTTTTTGCCTAAACTCTTGCACAACCAACCTTGCTTTATTCCTAACTATATTACCCTTTTGATCATTTTTGTTTCTAAAAATCCATTTTATATCTTTCTCAAAAAAAATCCATTTTATATCAATTGTGCTCATATTCTTTGGTTTAGGTACGAGTTCTCAAACTTTGTTCCTTCCAGATTTATTAAGTTCTACTTGCATAGCAATAATCAAATCGGGTTGCTTCATCAAATTTTGTTGGTTCAATTTGAGACTCAAAAGCACAATGAGCAATCATTTGCTTTAACTCCGACTTAGTCCTAACTCCCTCCCTGGAATCACCAATCACATTAGAGAGAGAGGGTGAGATGACACTTCCCTTAAATCTTGAGAAATTCGATAGTCGATTTGAGATGAAGTTGTGTTGCCTTCTTGATTGATATCTCCATTTAGGGCATTCACTTCATCACCTTCCTCATGATTAAGTGCACCATTCTCTTCTTGTTGAGGAGCTTCATTGGATTGAGCTTCTTGTTCAACGACAATGCTCCTTATTTCTTGTCCTTCAACTTGTGCTTCTTGAATTGGGGCTTCAATTCCTACACAATTAGCACTACCATTCTTGGTCCCTGCATTAGTATTTTCATTGAACTTGACATGAATTGATTCGACAATTGTATTATGAATTGTAATGTAGATTCTATTGGATTCACTAGTCATTGAATATCCAACAAAAATACTCTCAATTGATTTCTGGTCGGGTCGGGCAGGTTTCTCGGGTCAGGTCGAGTTCTGCCACCTCTAGGTAATACACATTATTTTGTCTTGCACCCTTGTAAATCATTTCATTTTTTGCAATTTATCAAGTAACAAGTTTTGGAGTCAAACTTAACATAGTACCCAACATGACATAATTGGCTTATGCTCAATAAGTTATAGTTCAAACTGTCAACTAGACAAACATTTGAAATAGTTAGGTTTTGGTTACCAATCAAATCTATGCTCATGATCTTACTTTTTCTTTGGTTGCTACCAAAGGTTACCGAACAATCATCATGATGTTTTAAGGATATAAAGTTTGAACTACAGCCAGTCATATGATTAGAGTATCCACTATCAATGATCCAAGTATTTTTTTTTTCTATGAGAAGACATCAAGCAAATCAACAAAAAATATTTTAGTAATTAAAGACACTAACATATAACTTGTTCAAATCACCCACTAAATATTTGAAAAATTGAGTTCATGTGAGAGTTTTTCATTAGGTCCCTACACCTTGGGCGTAAGAACCCAAGCAATATTCTACATATTGCCTCCTTTCCTAAACTTGCATTCCAATGAGATATGACCATTACCACAACAATAATTACAGAAGGCACGAGTTACGAGATTAACATTTGCCTCGACAAAATGGATTTTATCATCATTTTCAACTCTTGAACTTGATTCTTATGTTGATATAAGTGATTAATATTCAATTCGTGAATCTTTGTGTCATTGGTGTGTTGGAAAACAACTCTTGATTTCTCATCATATTGGGTGTCAATTGGGGCAAGGCTTTTACCTTTAACTTCATACCTCCAACCATTTGGTTCCTTATAGTAAATATTATTTGAACATGATGGATTGACATAGAATAGGACCAACTTGCATTTGGCTTAATTACCATTGTTAAATCTATATCTAAACACATGAATTGGTGCATTTCTAGCATGTTGGTGACTGACATTCTTGCCCTTGTAGTTTTGAGTTTGTTTCCACTTTTCTTTAGGATTTTGAGGGTTATTGGATGAAGAAAAAGATGTGCTCTCTTATATCAAAGACTCGACTTGTCATAAGGTTTTTGTCCCTCATATATTTTGCTTAAACTCTTCCTAGTGTCACTCTTCATTACACTAGTGAATTTCAAAATCTCTTTCTCAATTTCTAACATTTATTTTTCAATTTTAAAGTTACTCAAATCCTCTATGTGTTTATCACATTCACTTACCTTCAACTCATATTATTTTACCTTTGATTCAAGCTCAAGAATATTATTGTTTGATTTCACAATAGTACCATCCCTTCTTATTAAAGCTTGATTTGTTTCAATGTGAAGTTTGGTCAACCTAATAATTCCAAATTTTAATGACTTTTCATTAGATAAGATGCTTTTTCATTACATGAATTCTCATCATCATCCAAACCATCTTCAAATTCACATCCCAAACAATAGTTAATCTCAATAAAGTTTGTGTATAGATATACCTTTGCCTCTACTTGAAAGGTTGAAGCGCTAGCTTCTTCTTTTTCTTCAATTGCAGAGGGTGTGCTAGCTGCCTTCTCGACTATTCCCTCAATTCGTTGCTCAACATTCGTCTTCTTAACGACTTCCTCTTTCTTTGCCTCCTTGGAGAATTCGCCTACATTTGTCTCTTTACAGGGTGCGTCTTTCTTGTCCTCTCCTAGGACGAACCTCCTTAGTAGCTCAATCATCGTCATATCAGCCACATTGTTCTTGAAAATAATGGAGTCGAGGTCAACTTTGGCTTTAGAATCTCCCTTGTTCATTTTCTCATCATCTTCATCTGCCAATGCCATTAGAGCAAATGTGGTTTGTGAGTCATCAACCCCTTCCATCATACACTCATCTCCTTCACATTCTTCTTCATCCCACGCATCGGCTTGCATTGCTTTTGAATTTATTTTTCCTTTGAAGCCTTCTCTCTTGAAATTTTGCTTTTGCCCTTGCCTCTCACCCCATCTCGATTCTTTCATTTGAAGAAAGATCTTGAAGCAAGTGTGAATGGTATGACCTTCTTTGTCACACATGATGCACACGATCCTCTTGCCTTCTACTTCTCGTCTTGTGTTGAGCCTTCTATTATAGGCAAAGAAGCATTGAGTATCTTAGCAAGAATGAGGATCTCCTTGTTTTGGTCTAGGCCAAAGATTTGGAAAGAGCTTTCAAGTGCAGGCCAGTTATTGGAGTTTGAGGCACTATATTGTTTGTAGTTTTGAGCGACGAATGCTTTGGTTTTGTGTCCAAGGTCTTCACCTCCAAATTGTCGAAGAGTCTCCTCATAGATTTTGAGGAATGAATAGATCTCCTCGGGTATAAATAAAGTTTTTCTTGCATTGTGTAAGGCCTCTAGCGAGCTCACATAGGCTTGTCATGTTGGCCTCCACATCATGATCTTTAAGAGCTTAGTGGGAATCGTGTTAGGCTTCAAAGAATCACTTATTTCAATGAAGTTGTTAGTTAAGAGAGTAAGCCTAGTAACATGTCCTCAATTGACTCCTTTTCTTCAATTCTAAAGTGTTCAAACATTGATTGCGATCCGACTCTCCTAGACCTTTTAAACAAAGCATTGCCCTCATATTTTTAAATTAATGCTAGCCACATATCTTGGGAATTAATTGTCTCCCAAAAGTTGATGCAATTGACTCATTTACGAATGCAAGGATTGCATTAACAGCTTGATCATTTTCTGTTTTCCAAAATTCGGAGGCAATGAACAATTTGTTGGTAGCTGTGTCAATTTCCGAAACTTATCTTTTGATGACAACATCTTAAAGGTCAAGAATACTCAAGTAATTGGTCATGGATTTCTTCCAAAACCAATGGTGATGCAATATGCCTATTGGTTGCCATTGAATTTGATCTTTGCTTGCAACTAAGTGTTCCTTAATTAAAAGCTCAATCTGACTCTGTTACCACTTTTATAATCCTGAAGGGGCTCGGATTTAACACTAAACACAATTACTAAGACAATTATGGACTAAAATATAAATTTCTCAACAACCAAATTAAGCAATTCAAGCAGTTCAATTCTGCTTAAATGATTAAGTAGAAATTAAAATAGTAATAGAGGAGAGTTCAGAAAGATGAAACAAATGAAGACTTCTGATATGTTGACGGAGTTTGAACCAAGCCTTCGGCCTAGCCTACGGCTTCAGGTCCCCAATCTCCCACCTTTGCGGTAACAAGATCGGTCTGATTCAATAACTCAAATAGTCTTTACAATTTTTGAACTTGTCATCTTCACACACTAAGGTAGAGAACCAAGCCAATAAACCCAAATTGCATAAAGGCTAGACATAATGGAATAAAGAATGGTATCAATCACTCAAGAAATCTCTCACAAAATTTTTGATCTAATTAAAATAATTAAGCTTGAGATAAGAGCAAAGATTTAGCTAGGTTTGATGAGCTGAAGAGCATTAATAGTGGTTGCAGTAAAGTGGTTTAAATAATAGGTTTTCCAGAAGAAGAAAGACTGCTATAGGGGTCCTTATCTGGCTAAAATTAGATCCCACAAAAGATATCATTATAACTCTAAGTCAATGAAAATCCTGCCATTATAACGCAACCTTAAGTCACGAAAAAATTTCCTGATGTTGGTTTTGATTTTTTATGAAAATCTTCTAGCGTTATAAGTCAAGTCATGTACAAAACTTACCTTTATAACCCACCTCAAATTAACAAACAATATGAATTTATGAAAATTTGGTCTACTGTTATAACGCCATATCGACATTACATAACAGGTGGCTCTTTGGTACTTAGCCGAATTCTTATTTTTTGTGTCTAACGTTATAACGCCAACTTGGCGTTACGTAATAGGTGGCTCTGTCAATTTGGTACTTAGTCGGATTCTGATTTTCTTGGTCTACCATTATAATGTCAACTTGGCACTAGGTAACGGGTGACTGTGTCAATTTGGTACTTAACCAGATTTTGGATTTTGCCACGTTTTTTTGGTATCGTTATAGTGCCAACTTGATGTTACATAATGTCATATCAATTGTTTTGTTTGCTTTGCTCTTTTAAATCCCAATTATAAATATTCTTGAGTTTACAAAGAGCCTAATGAATTCCTCATCTTATCTTGAATGTTTATTCTTGTTCATTAGCTTTTCTTGACCTCTTCTTGTATTTTTTTTCTTCTCTTTTTGCTCAAGAGTTCCTATAAATATCTCAAACACAAGCGAATGATAAAATTTCAAATAATTTTGCAAATCAACAAATATAAAACAATTATTTGCTACAACCCCTTCCATTACTCAAGAAAAAAAAGGGGGAGATTCTTAGCAATGTCCCATGAGCTTATGTTCTTTTTCTTTAGATTATAATAAGGCTAGAATTGAACTTAGTGGAATCATGTCAAACTTTATGCTCCAAACCACTAGCATCTCGGAGGCATCCCACAAGGTGATGTCTCTTCATATCTATGTGCACCAAGCCACCAAGTGGCATCCTCTCAGACACCTAACGGCGCTGCAATTGATTTCCATGCTATAATGATGCAAAAGAAAATTCCTTGAAAAGTTGGAGGATCTCTGATTTATAGCTCCGCTTGTGTACGTACCAGAAGTTTGTGTTATGGATGCTTTTCATGATTATAACCTAGCGAGGATCCAATATTACTATTATGTATATATAAACCGGCTAATATATTAATGTTAGTAAAATTAAAAACGTGTTAATGAATGTTTATTTTGAATTTCAAATCGGAAAGGGTCGATCCGAATCGTTGAAATTGTTGTCCATACTAAAACGTACGTAGGGACCAAATTTTACTTCTCGATTTGTTTTACTATTTTTTCAAAGGTGTTGAAGATTGTGTTGAAATTGGAGGTTTTTCTGAATCGTGGGATTAATACATTTTCAGGGTCTCCGACAAAATAGTAAAAACAAATAAAAAATATAAAATTTGGTCCCTACGTAGGTTTTATTATGGACAACAATTTCAATAGTTCGGAATGGCCATTTTCGATTTGAATTTCGAAATAAGCATTCATAGCACACTTTCAGTGTGCTAACATTGGTATGTTAGCTGGATTATATATATATAGAGAGAGAGATATATATGTTGTGGTGCATTACGAAGCTAAGATTAGTTTTGGCATCACGTTCAAATTTTAAATTTTAAAACTCAAACGATCGATCCAAATCGTTCAATGTGATCTCCATATTGGAATCTTACTATAAACAAAAAAATTCATTTTTTAGAAATTTTTTACTATTTTTTAGAGGGGTGCAAAATGAGCCATATTAGATGGTCCAAAAATTAGTATATCAACAAGAATAGATGGAGAGAATACTTCGATAAGTTGTTCAATGGAGATAATGAAAGCACTATGGTTGAGCTAGATGACTCTTTTGATGACACCAACAGACAATTTGTTTGAAAAATTCAAGAGACAGAAGTGAAGGAGGCTTTAAAAAGAATGAAAGTAGGTGAGACTTTATGGTCTGATAGCATTCCGATCGAGGTATGAAGATGGCTTAGAGACATAGATGTAGTATGATTAACTAAGTTGTTCATCAATATCTTTCGGTCAAAAAAATGTTGGACGAGTGGAGAGAGAAGTATATTAGTACTTATCTTCAGAATAAAAGAGATATTCAAAGTTGTACTAATTATAGAGGAATCAAGCTTATGAGCCATACAATGAAGCTTTGAGAGAGAGTGTTTGAGCATCATTTAAGAAAGATGACAAGTAGTGTCTAGAATAAACACATTTCGATATTTGGGATCGATGTTACAGAGTGATGAAGAGATTGATGAAGATGTTAGCTATAGAATAAGAGCGGGTTGGATAAAATGACGACAATCATCTGGCATCCTATAAGACAAAAAAGTCCCACAAAAGTTGAAACATACAATCCAAATAACATTTTCACTAATTTAGATCGCACAAAATTAGCACTATTTCATACTATTTAGGATAGCAAAAGACGATCATATTTCAACTACTAGTCTAAACAACAGTATTTTTCACTAATCATGACATGATTCAAACATACTCTTATATAACTAGTGCTTCTCTGGTCTTCATAGTATTGGGAAATTTTAGATGGAAGTCGTACACAATTCAAAAAGTATGTGTAAATTAATTAAATTAATAAACCGTTTTTTTTATTTGGTTTAGATTTGAAGTGTTTTAACCTCTCAAGAAAATTATTCTCCTCATCATGAACCTAACCTGTAATTTTCAAATGATTTTCCAGCTAAAATAACAGTGGAAAAGAGGAGATGAGGACTTAGGAAAAGCTCCATAAAATGTGCAAGCAACACATTATTGTGTTCCTATTGGATGCGCATGTCTGCATGTTAAAATAACAGCTAAAATAACGAAAATGTTTCGACGATACGCTCATCGATACGCATGTCTGCATGTTAAAAGAGTTATTACACATGCTAGTTATTACGCATGCTATTTTATACTAAAAATATTATTATGCATGTTATTTGAGTTGTTATGCATATTAAGAAAATAACATGCATAACTATTTTTCAATATGAAATAACATGCATAATAACTCAAATAACATGCAGAGCGACATGTGTATAGAAAAATAACTATATTTCAATACAAAATAACATACATAATAACTCAAATAACATGCAGAGCGCCATGTGTATCGAAAAATAACTATATTTCAATACAAATAACATGCATAGCGACATGTGTATCCAAAAATAACTATTTTTCGATACAAAATAACATAACATGCATAATAACTCTTCTAACATGCAGAGCGACATGTGTATTGATGAGCATATTGCTATATCAACTCCCCACAAATAAAGGTAAACCATCGGTAATATAGCAATAGGAAGAAAAGGCAGGCTGTCAACGCGTATCATAATTCAATAAATTTATCAAAATTCGCATGAAAATATATGTGAATTTTACTAAATTAATTTAGTTATTCTTATATCCTTAATTTAAGTGATACAATAAATTTTAGAAAATTCGCATGAATAAATATGTCACTTTAAAAATTAATTTAGTTGTTCTTTTATTATATCCTTAATTTAAAAACATTAAATATGTATTACCGTTAATTAGGATACAGTAAATAACATTTATACAAAAAGTGAATATTAACAATATATCGTGAGATCTCCTTAGATATGCATATCATAAATACTCAAAATGTAATTTAATTGATATTATTCAACTATGTTAACCCAGTTATATATTTATACGAAATTTCTATATATATGTAAATAGTAACATATATATTTCTTCTTGCATAAGATTCTTGGTTAAAAAAAATTCCACAAGTGTTCTAATTCGATTTGGTATCTAAAAAGTGCGTAACAAGTTGGCATTTCAATTTTTAATTATTAGATACAAATAGGTATATGAATTCTGCTTATATACTCTTAGGACCCAACCTAGTTACTAAATAGTAAGTAGTAGCTGACAGTAGATCAGGGAAACATTCACATGTAGCCCATCAATTAAACCTTCAAAAGGAGAATGAGATGCATGTGAAATTAAGACTAAAGTGCTAAGAAATGGTGCAGCCCATTCAAAAAAAAAAGGACTGAAATGACCCACTGTGGGACCTAAGTACATAGGCTTAATTGGCTAAAAGATTATGAACCTCTTCTCTATTTTGTGACGACGATAAAAAAATCCTTAACGTGCATCAAAATGTCAACAAAAGCGACTATGATAAGAAATAATGGGTTTACTAATGAACTTCATAGCTATGTACTGATACAACAATTAATCGGTACAACTGATAAAACAAAATGTACTAGATGCTTCATCTTCATATTTTCCTTGTAAAATTTCTAATACTCACCTGCATAATTAAAAAAAGGTTTGGTATTTTTTTGTTTATATTGACCTGCATAGTTCAAAATGCATCTTTCCTTAAGTGTAATTATAAGCATGAGGATAAGTTAGCTAACATGATTAAGTAAATTGAATGATAAATTGAAATATGAACAAATAGGCATGTAAATTAGCCGGCCTTGGGGTAAGTGAGATTTGCACTAATCCATTTCTCCATCTAATGGAGAAGAGATGGTTCAAGTGCATCTCATTAATTAAATTTTAACTCAAAGGTAAGATTGAAATGGAGATAGGGGGATAATAATGCATATGATGTGGCTTCCATGTTGTGGCACAGATACTAAAAGTGGATCCCCCAACAATATAAAATTTATCAGATTGGGTCCTAGCATCCGACATTGACTAGCCAATGAATGCACAGAATGATGAGAAGCTATCATTATATAAATGTACCCAAGGCAGCTTCAGAGTTAAGCAAGGGACTAGCTTGACATGACAAGAGATATAATATGCATAGAATATAATTTTCAACAGGCACAGATTTATGTCAGTTTAAGAAAATATCTGCATTTGTTGTATATATATGTATATAGTAAACAACTCTCTTAAGTATACTTAATTCATACATGTCCATGCAGTCAATTAGTTATAGCTAGCTTGAGATTCAGTTTGAATAAATAATATATAGAATCACAGAAAAACAATTATAATAACATAAATTTAATATTTAGAAGAAACTACTTAAAAGAAGATCATTGTTATGTGGTCCTAGTTCTACGAACTACATAATCAGATTCTGTTAGTTGGAAACAGAGTTCGATATATGTGGTCCTTTTATTCCTGGCTCCTGCACAAATTAAGGTACAACGAGATATTTACGTATTTGACTTGCTTGCAGATGAACTAATTAACTAAATACATCTATCTTTAAAACTATTCCTTTATGTAGCTTGCACGTGTCAGAAGCCTAAGCACTTGAATTCAAAAGAATCCAGTGCTACCAGTCCAAATGTCCAATGCTACAGGAGAAATTAACTAAACATTGTATTATTGATGTGTAAAGAACAAGGAGCCAACATATTCTAGCTAATATATAGATTAGTGTTTCCTCAACTTTAATTACTTTTTGAAAAGGGGGTGTTCCCACTTTATAGGCCATATAAATATACACGCATTGTTGAACTTGTATCGTTGTGTTAGAAACACATCAATAGCAAGTACTAAGAATTTAGCAACAACCTTGAAGCTAGTTCAAACTAGTGGAAGGGTTGTGCGCAAAAGAGACGCAAAATGGCTCGAGGAAAGGTGCAGATGAGACGGATAGAAAACCCAGTGCACAGGCAGGTCACTTTCTGCAAGCGGCGTGCCGGCTTGTTCAAAAAGGCCAAGGAGCTATCGGTGTTGTGCGATGCACAGATAGGAATCATGATATTCTCTTCACATGGAAAATTTTATGAGCTAGTCACAAACGGGTAAGAAGAACCTTCAAGTATTTCTGTAACCAAAAAAGTTTCCCTGTAATGAACAACTGTTTTCTGGTAATTATATATCTCTTAAATTACCTTTTCATTGAGATAAACACCAACTCTCCTTTTTTTTATTCAAAACTGGGATGTTATTTGGTCTGATTTTTTTTTTGGGGGGGGGGGGGGGGGGGGGGGGGGGGGATCACTAATTTCTTCCTTAGAAAATGCATATATGACATGTGCCTTTGAATTTAACAAGTTGCAATATGGCCCAAAAATAATCGTACACTCACTTTCTTTTATAAATTATATATGGAAGAACTATGGATGGGTTGTTTGAGAAGTATAAGACTGCAAGTGGAGAAGCTCAAAGTGAAGAAAGCGAGGCCAGCCAACCCCAGGTACATACATAAAAGTGTAATAGCTTTTCTCTTTGATTTTTTTTTTTTTTTTTTTGGAGGAAATCTCTTTTCCGTAATTGGAAAAGACAAACAAAATGTTTTTCAAAAAGCACTAAAAAGTGAACATATTTTTCCACATTTATGATTTACTTGTGCTATTTTAAGGGGTTTTGGCTTATATGCAATATATTTTTGCTCACCTTTAATTAAGATATTGATGTTTTATATAGACTGCCTAATTTCATGAGCCAAGAGGAAAGGATTTTGTACTTGACACTTTTCAACATTTCCAATTTAATTTTCACCCAAAAAAATCTTAATTGAGGTTTGATGATGAGAGGATAAGCTCTCATTGTAGTACTTTTTAAGGGAATATAATTGACTAGTGCTTAAAAGTAAGAGAGAATAAGCATTCATAATGTTTGTGAACTTTTTTAACTTTTCTTTTCACTTTTACTACCTGCCAAATGTCCAAAGGTTTACTTCATTGACTTCTTGTAAAAGTAGCACAGTTTGAAAAACGTAAAATATCTCTCCTGATTTTAGCAATTTTTTAATTATCATTATTTTACCTTGTTTTGGAACCAATTCCTGGTTACATTTCAGGATGCTGAAGGAGAAGCCATGATGCTTAAGCAAGAGATCAATCTGTTGCAGAAAGGCCTAAGGTTTTTGTTTTCCTATTATACACGAAAAAAGAAAATGTTTCCTCACTATATATAAGTTTATGAAAAATAAATGCCCAAACTAAAATTGTACACATAGACAAAATATATATTAAAAGCATAATCTTTGATGCAAGATATATATGTCAAAAAGGGCCGATGGAGTTCAGTGTTTAGATTTAAGCATCCACATAAAAAATTTAAAAAGTTTATTTATGAATCTATCAGTTAATTTTGTATAAAATGTATCAGGTACATGTATGGCATCCAAACAAATGAACATATGAATCTGGAAGAACTACACGCCTTAGAGAAGTACCTGAACATTTGGATGTGCAACATAAGATCAGCAAAGGTACCTGGTAATTTATGTTTATCTGCATATTGTATTAACGAAATGCGAAAGCATATAGAAATTTGAATCAAATGTTGATTAGATTTATACTTCTGTTTTCCAGATGCAAATGATGTTTCATGAGATTGAATCGCTAAAAAGCAAGGTAAATTTATGTTCCTTTTTTTGTTTTCAGAAAGACTATCCAGTACCCATACCAGTAGAGAAATTTAAATCACAATTTCAAACAGAAAGCACTAATTTTAGGGTATATCTTTCATTTTAGGCAACAATTACAGCAGCAAATTTCTAAACGTGAAAATAAATAAATTTACTAATTTAGTATATTTTGCTTACAGTATGATGAGATAACTCATACCACATACATTACTAGTTATGGTACGATTTTTTAACAAAATGTATGAAATAATAGCAACTTTCTGGCAAAAGAAACTTGAAAGGAACGTAATTAGTATTTATTTGGTTCACCTACTAACATAGTCATGTTATTACAGGAAGGCATCCTGAAAGCTGCAAATATGTTACTCCAGGAAAAGGTATTTCCCAATTCCTAACTAGCAGCTTATTTTATGTTGACAAAAACAACATAAAGTGTTAAAGAAATATATGGAATATCAAATTTATTTGACAATATTGATGACTGATATAAATATTTGTTAAAATCACAAAAAAATGATAGATATTGTCCTCAGTCCTCACCATTTAGATAGACCAATTATCAATTTCCAATAATTGAACAAGAGTTTCCCGAGACACTAGATGAATTGAATTTGATTTTCAACTTGCACCAAATTTCACTTTTTTTTTTTATTTCAATAACCTAACCTCCATTAGAAAATTGTGTCGATGTGACCTAACCTCCATAAGAAAGAAAAACATGAAAATGTTTCTAGCAACCGAAGAAATAATCTGAGGTCAGGAAAAGAATAACCTGAGAATAAGTACTCGCTAATGGATATCATATTGTTTCTTTCTAATTTATAGCAGATAGTTGAGCAGAATGGACTGATAAACATCCCACAGATGGTTGTGGCAGAACACAATGGGCATTTTGGAGCCCCGTATATAGCCGACGTTGTTAACCCACTAACTGTGTATGCTGACTATTCCTATTCATATTCTGGTTTGGGGGGCTCAGAAATGGGCTATTCCTACTGATGCTAATAAAGCCCAGGGGGATCTGTCTAATAACAATAAAAAATAGGAGCCTAGGTCACAGATCATGTCTGTTTATGTGAGTTGTAGTACCTTCTACTAGTATCTATTTACACGAGTGGTGCAAATAATGGTCCCCCTTTAGCAGTTATTGCGATGCGATTGTTATGTCTTTTAATTTTGAGCCTTTTTGAACCTTTTTAGTTTAATTCATGTATCTTAAAACCATACTATTTGAGACAATGTATTTTATATCTCATTTCCTTCTTTTTTTGGTTAATCAGTTCTCGCCTCTCTGTCCCAAAAATCTCAATATATCTCTTTTGAAACCATGGTAGCAGGCTGCCATGTATTCTCCCTGCTCTCTCTCTCTCTCTCCCTCTCTCTCTCTCTCTCTCACACACACACACACACATTGTTATTCAAATTGACCTAGTCATAAATTGATGTAAGACTTGAACTTAATTATTTTTTTGGTAAACAGAAAATTAGAATACTACTTGGTTAAGAGTGTCAATTTACCTAGAATTTGTGTTGTGTCATAACCTTTTTCTTGCTCCAAGCTACCATTCTGTATTGACATGGGCCTCCCATGAATTTGGTCTTTCACTGTAAAACTAAATAAAACAAATACTTGGTTAAGAGTGTCAATTTACCTAGAATTTGTGTTGTGTCATAACCTTTTTCTTGCTCCAAGCTACCATTCTGTATTGACATGGGCCTCCCATGAATTTGGTCTTTCACTGTAAAACTAAATAAAACAAATATGTCAAACCATGATGCCTTTTAAGTTAACATCCAGCCTAATACAAGAAGAATCCATTAAATCATTCTTGCTTTGAACACAATTAAACAACCCTACTCATCTCTCCTCTTTATACAATCTTCATAAGATGAAACAATTACAGGATTTTTGCTTCGAACGCACATTCTTTAAGCAACCTAACTCATTTCCCCTCTTCATGCAATTGTCGTAAGGTGTTGTGTTATCCATTCCTACTGCTCCCATATGTTCATTCCCCTTATCGTGAACTCTTTTTTCCTCGTAACATACATAAGAAATGCTGCCTATTTATTTCTTATCTTATTTTATTACCCCCTACTGAAACAGAGGTTACTAGTGGCCACAATAGTACAAGATTAAGAGATTATGGATGGCCAAATAAATTAGCAAATTCAGAAAGAAGTGACACAATTCTTTTCCCCAGCTTTTCCATCAGAACAATGACAACAAAAAATACAAGCTAAATTTGACTTGTACATATCACATCTAAGGAAAGAAATTAAACAACAGAAGATTATTTGTCTTTTAAAGTCGCATTCATAGAGGAAACCAACATCATGCTATATTTGAGGCACAAACCAAAACCAGAGAAATTTAGAAAGTGAGACTCAAGTTCATCAGTCAACTGTTTTTACACAGAATCTCAATTTATTCAGGAGCAATGGCAAAAAGAAACTTAAGAACGAGGAGCACAGCAACTTGACTTCAAACTTTTCGACTCCCTGTAGAATTAATGCAATTTAAATCAGTTTTCCAACAACTAAAATTTTGCTTAAAAAACTGCAATTAATCAACTCCAGCAAATATTTTGTACATTTTTTTTGTATGGGTGGGATGCATATTAATTAGACTGGGTTACAAAAGGTTTAAAATTTGTGCATGGTGACCAAAAAGAAGTAAAAGACATCTAGAAAGCCTTTTTTCAATGTAATTAACTGGTCAATTCTAGGTTTTCGCATTTCTTGGTAACTTAACTGTGTTGAAGTTATTCAAGTTTTCTGGGATTTAGGAATAGAACAGCCTTTCTTAAGATACCTTTATAAAACTAAAGAAAATTGCCCCCAAGTTTCAAAGCAGTTGATATAGTACCAGTATGGTACAATAAGTCATTCTGAACTCTTTTTTCATATACAATGATACCTAACTAAGGAAAACACTTCATTCCAGTTTGTATCAACTGAAATGTTACGACTTCCTCTTGATACAAGGTACACAATAAATTACCCCATAATACAAAATCAAATACAAAAGCCAGAATGACTCAGGCATTTTATATTAATTGCAAGTTGAAACATCTAATTAAGTAGGTCATCTGAACTTGGAATAATATCAGAATATATCAGAATTGCTGACGACTTTTTTTGTTTTAATTTGCATCTAGATAAAACCATTTAAGAGGCAATAGGAGCTAGCAGCAAAAATTAATGATTTTATTGGAATGTCCCTAAGAAATTGTTCGCCACATTAAATTGGTGTAAAGCATAAGACATACAGATTATTGGGCGCATATATCACATATATATGTGGGTCATATTGCAGAAGAGTTGGACAAACAAAAAGAGAGACAAACAACAAACCTAGGGTTTTGTCTTCCCACCAGTAAAGAAAACGAAGGTTGGCTTGTTCTTTGTCCATTTTGTATAGCCCGTACCAGTGCTCAGCAATCTCTGAGCCAAACACAGCCCCACAAACTGCCCCAAATCCCGTTGCCAGCAGAATACCTAGCAGAATTTAAGAGAGAACAATTATATCTACTATTATCTCTGAAAGAATTATAAGAGGATTGAAAAAAATCATGAAAAACAGTTGTCAGAAACCATTACATGTTGTATCCTCTTGTCAGCGGATAAGGAAAAAAAGTAATTAAGTGAAATTGATTGGAAAGTTAAAATATTATTAAGGGTATATACCATGTGGAGCCTTGGAGTATTTGATGGCGATGCCTCCCAAATGTCCTGCACCAATGACAGCTCCACCAAGTGCAAAATTCCTCGATTCCCTCAAAGCCTTCAACTGAAAATAATAAGTAAATAGCCACAAATATATGAGAAATGCCATTTTCAGAGCCACAATTATGCAAAAGATGTTAAAATAGATCAATTTTCGAGATACAGGATGGACTAATATCAGTTTGATATTTCACGTCAGATAATAGTCACCTAGGGTCAGATTTTTTTTCCTCATTTCAATTAATCAAGAACTTCATACGAAATTACTTTTAGGTGCAAAGATTTCAGAAAACAGAACAAAGTCTGAAACAGGAAAATTACCTTTCCTGTCTAATCAATCAACGCTAACTTTAATAAGACAGCTAGTTATTTTAAATGGTACAATATAACTAATCAACAGCCTAGAAATAAGAATTAAATCATTCGACTCTTGCGAAACAGATTTGTGATCAAAATAGAAAAAAGATCAGGAGACCTGAGGTCCATAGACGGGATCGGAGGCGATGAACTCATCGACGTCAGCATCGCTCCATTTGGGAAGTGGCTGGTCGCGACCGTAGGTCTTTTTGAAGTAATCGAGGAAGGAGAAGTTCTTCTTCCAGTGCTCCTTCACCCCCTCGAAGTGCTCTCCCAATACCATCTTGCTTCCTCTTCTCTACCTCTCCTCGATCGATCAATCTCTCTCTCTCTCTCTCTCTCTCTCTCTCTCTCGTGTATCGGCCTTTTGTTCCGGTGCGGCGAAGCTTGAGAAATGGAGATGGTATAATGTGAACAAGTTGTAACGTTTAATTATCTCTGATTGATGGGCCCCACGAACCATATGTTTTTCCTGTTTTATCCAAGTCTTGACCTCCATTCCAAATGTAATCGGAGATTTCTCTGGCCCCAGCTCGGAAAATTTTTCAAATGGTCTAACAATATATATATAAGAAGTATATATAAAAATTCAATGCTTCTGAAAATTGTACAAATAATTGGATGCTATGTTAATATTAATAGCGCATCCAAATTTTATTTATTATTTTATTATTTTCTACAATTTCTATTTTTGTCTGGAGTCCACTTCAATGCAGAATTGATCATCACAAGAGACACTACTAATAATAATAGTAAGATCATATTACATTTCATTTAGTTTAGAATTAATATACATTTAATTCTGTTTCAAATCAGATTACTTCATTTATGAGTGATAATGTTTCAAGACAATTCCAGAAAGTATCATAGCCTACTACAAAAAATGTTTGTTCTTCAAATACTTCATTTAAGGGTGATAACATTTTAATAAAACACCACGAATGAGCATAGATTACGACTATAGGTGCTTAATGATTGAGTACTTCATTTATGAACGGTAAACAATCAAGAAAACAACACAAAACATCTTATATTACTACGAGAAGTGTTTCTGATCTGAGTACTTCGTTTATTGGAGGTAACCATTCAAGAAACCACCACAAATCATCTTATCCTACTACTAGTAGTGTTTCTGACCTGAGTACTTCATTTATGGGTGGTAACATTTCAAGAAAATCTCACAAAGCATCATAGCCTACTACGAGAAGTGTTTGTTCTTCAAATATTTCATTTAAGGGTGATAACATATCACTAAAACACCACGAAGGTGCATAAATTACAACTTAGCTTCTTCATGTCCGATTACTTCATTTATGAAAGGTATACAATCAAGAAAACATCACAAAAGATCTTATTCTATCACTAGAAGTGTTTCAGATCAGATTACTTCAGTTATGGGTGGTAACGTTTGAAAAAAAACCCACAAAGCATCATAGCCTACTACGACAAGTGTTTGTTCTTCAAATATTTCATTTAAGGGTGATAACGTTTCAATGAAACACCACGAAGAAGCATAGATTACCACTCTAGGTGCTTCATGTCTAAGTACTTCATTTATGAGCGGTAAACAATCAAGAAAACACTACAAAGTATATTATCTTACTATGAGAGGTGTTTCTGATCTGAATATTCCATTTATTGGAGGTAACCATTCAAAAAAGCACCATAAAGCATCTTATCCTACTACAAGTAGTGTTTCTGATCAGTAAACTTCATTTCTAGGTGGTATCCTTTCTGATATGAGTACTTCATACTACGATAAGAGTTTCTTCTCTGAGTATTTCATTTAAGTGTGGTAATCATTCACTAAAACACAATGAAGAAGCATAGAATATCCCTTTCAGTGCTTCATGTCTGAGTACTTCATTTATGGTTGGTAAAAGAACAAAAAACACCACAAATCATTGTATCCTACTACGAGAAGTATTTATGGTCTGAGTACTTCATTTATGTGTGGTAACATTTCAAAAAAAAACCACAAAGCATCACAGCCTACTACAAGAAGTGTTTGTTTTTCAAATACATCATTTAAGAGTATTAACCATTCACTAAAACATCACGAAAGAGCATAGATTACAACTATTGGTGCTTCATGTTTGAGTACTTCATTTATGGGCGGTAAACAATCAAGAAAACATCACAAAGCATCTTATACAACTACTAGAAGTGTTTCAGATCAGATTACTTCATTTATGTCTGGTAACGTTTCAAGAAAACCCCACAAAGCATCATAGCCTAATACGAGAAGGGTTTTTTCTTTAAATACTTCATTAAAGGGTGTTAATTTTTCACTAAAAGGCCACAAATGAGCACAGATTACCACTCTAGGTACTTCATAATTGAGCACTTCATTTATGGGCGGTAAACAATCAAGAAAATAGCACAAAGCATCTTATCTTACTACGAAAAGTGTTTATGATCTGAGTACTTCGTTTATTTGGGGTAACCATTCAACAAAGCATCGCAAAGCATCTTATCCTACTACGAGTAGTGTTTCTGATCAGTGCACTTCATTTCTTGGTGGTATCCTTTCAAGAAAATTCCACAAAGCATTATAGCCTACTACGAGAAGAGTTTCTTCTCTAAGTACTTCATTGTGTGGTAACTATTTAGTAAAACACAATGAAGAAGCATAGAAATACCCCTCTAAGTGCTTCATGTTTGAGTACCTCATTTATGAATGACAATCAAGAAACACCACAAATCATCTTATCCTACTATGGCAAGTGTTTCTGATTTGAGTACTTCAATTATAGGTGGTAACATTTCAAGAAAACCCCACAAAGCATCATAGCCTACTACGAGAAGTGTTTCTTCTTCAAATATTTCATTTAAGGATGGTAACCTTTCACTAAAACACTACGAATGAGCATAGATTACAACTCTAGGTGTTTCATGTCTAAGTACTTCATTTATGGGCGATAAAAAATCAAGAAAACACCACAAAATATTTTATCCTACTACTAAAAGTGTTTCAGATCAGATTACTTCATTTATGTGTGGTAACGTTTCAAGAAAATCCAACAAAGCATTATAGCCTACTACGAGAAGTGTTTGGTCTTCAAATACTTTATTTGAGGGTGGTTATCTTTCACTAAAACATCACGAATGAGTATAGTTACCACTTTAGGTGCTTCATGTTTGACTACTTCATTTATGGGCGATAAACAATCAAGAAAACACCACAAAACATTTTACTACGAGAAATATTTCTGATCTGAGTACTTTGTTTATTGGAGGTAACCATTCAAGAAACCACCACAAAAGCATTTTATCCTACTACAATTAGTGTTTCTGATCTGAGTACTTGATTTATGGGTGGTAACATTTCAAGAAAACCCCACAAAGCATCATAGCCTACTACTAGAAGCGTTTCAGATCATATTACTTCATTCATGGATGGTAACGTTTCAAGAAAACCTAACAAAGCATCATAGCCTACTACGACAAGTATTTGTTCTTCAAATACTTCATTAACCTTTCACTGAAACATCAAGAAGGAGCATAGATTACCACTCTAGGTGCTTCATGTTTGAGTACTCCATTTATGGGCGGTAAACAATAAAGAAAACAACATAAAGCATCATATCTTACTACGAAAAGTGTTTCTGATCTGAGTATTTCGTTTATTGGAGATAACCATTCAAGAAACCACCACAAAGCATCTTATCCTACTATGAGTAGTGTTTCTGATCAGCGCACTTCATTTAAGGGTGGTATCCTTCCAACAAAATTCCACAAAGCATGATAGCCTACTACAAGAAGAGTTTCTTCTCTAAGTACTTCATTGTGTGGTAACCATTCAATAAAACACAATGAAGAAGCATAGAATACCCCTCTAAGTGCTTCATTTCTGAGTACACCATTTATAGGTGGTAAACAATCAAGAAACACCACAAATCATCTTATCCTACTACGTGAAGTGTTTCTGATCTAAGTACTTCATTTATGGGTGGTAACATTTCAAGAAAACCCCCACGAATCATCATAGCCTACTACAAGAAACGTTTCATCTTCAAATACTTTATTTAAGGGTGTTAACCTTTCACAAAAACACCACGAAGGAGCATAGATTATCACTCTAGGTGCTTCATGTTTGAGTACTTCATTTATGGGCGGTAAACAATCAAGAAAACACCACATAGCATCTTATCTTACTACGAGAAGTGTTTCTGGAGTACTTCGTTTATTGGAGGTAAACATTCAAGAAATCACAACAAAGCATCTTATCCTACTACGAGCAGTGTTTCGGATCTGAGTAATTTTTTAAGGGTGGTAACATTTCAAGAAAACTCCACAAAGCAACATAGCCAACTACGAGACGAGTTTGTTCTTCAAATACTTCATTTAAGGGTGGTAACCTTTCACTAAAACACCACGAAGGTGAATAGATTACAACTCTTGGTTCTTCAAGTCCGAATACTTCCTTTATGGGTGATATACAATCAAGAAAACACCACAAAGCAGTTTGTCATACTACTAGAAGTGTTTCAGATCAGAGTACTTATTTATGGGTGGTAACATTTCAAGAAAAACCCAGAAAGCATCATAGCAAACTACGAGAAGTGTTTGTTCTTCAAATACTTCATTTAAGGGTGGTAATCTTTCACTAAAACACCACGAAGGTGCATAGATTACAACTCTTGGTTCTTCATGTCTGAGTATTTTATTTATGGGCGGTATACAATCAAGAAACCACCATAAAGCATCTTATTCTACTACTAGAAGTTCTTCTAGTCATATTACTTCATTTATTGGTGGTAATATTTCAAGAAAACCCCACAAAGCATCATAGCCTACTATGACAAGTGTTTGTTCTTCAAATACTTAATTTAAGAGTGGTAACCTTCAATGAAATACCATGAAGGAGAATAGATTACCACTCTAGGTGTTTCATGTTTCAGATCAAGAAAACGCCACAAAGCATCTTATCCAACTACTGGAAGTGTTTCAGATCAGATTACTTCATTATGGGTGGTAATGATTCAAGATAACCACCACAAAGCATCTTATCCTACTACGAGTAGTGATTCTAATCGGTGCACATCATTACTGGGTGGTATCCTTTCAAGAAAACTCCACAAAACATCATATCATTTTACGAGAAGAGTTTCTTCTCTAAGTACTTCATTTAAGTGTGAAAATCATTCACTAAAACACAATGAAGAAGCATAGAATGCCCCTCTAAGTGCTTCATGTCTGAGTACTCCATTTATGGATAGATTACCACCACTCTAGGTGCTTCATGTTTGAGTACTTCATTTATGAGTGGTAAGCAATCAAGAGAACACCACAAATCATCTTTTCTTAATATGAGAAGTGTTAATGATCTGAGTACTTCGTTTATTGGAGGTAACCATTCAAGAAACCACCACAAAGTATCTTATCTTACAAAGAGTAGTGTTTCTGATTAGTGCACTTCATTTATGGTTGGTGCCCTTTTCAGAAAACTCCACAAAGCATGATAGCCTACTACGAGAAGAGTTTCTTCTCTAAGTACTTCATTGTGTGGTAACCATTCACTAAAACACAATGAAGAAACATAAAAATACCCCTCTAAGTGTTTCATGTTTGAGTACTCCATTTATGGGTGGTAAACAATCAAGAAACACCACAAATCATCTTATCCTACTACTGGAAGTGTTTCTGATCTGAGTACTTTATTTATGGGTGGTAACATTTCAAGAAAACCCCACAAAGCATCATAACATACTACGACAAGCGTTTGTTCTTCAAATACTTCATTAAGAGTGGTAACCTTTCACTAAAACACCATGAAGGAGCAAAGATTACCACTCTAAGTGCTTAATTTTGAGTAATCCATTTATGGGTGGTATATAATCAATAAAACAACATAAAGCATATTATCTTGCTACGAGAAGTATTTCGGATCTGAGTACTTCATTTATCGAGGTAACAATTCAAGAAACCACCACAAAGCATCTTATACTACTACGAGTAGTGTTTTTTATCAGTGCACTTCATTTCTGGGTGGTATCCTTTCAAGAAAACTGTACAAAGAATCATATCCTACTACAAGAAGTGTTTCTTCTCTGAGTATTTCATTTAAGGGTGGTAACCTTTCACTAAAACACCACGAAGGTGCATCGATTACAACTCTAGATTCTTCATGTCCTAGTACTTCATTTATGGGAGGTATACAATAAAAAAAACCACCACAAAGCAACTTATCCTACTACTAGAAGTGCTTCAGATCAGATTACTTCATTTATTGGTGGTAACGTTTCAAGAATACCGCACAAAGCATCATAGCCTACTACAACAAGTGTTTGTTTTTCAAATACTTCATTTAAGAGTGGTAATATTTCACTAAAATACAACGAAGGAGCATAGATTACAACTCTAAGTGCTTCATGTTGGAGTACTTCATTTATGAGTGGTATACAATCAATCAAAACACCATAAAGCATATTATCTTGCTACGAGAAGTATTACGGATCTGAGTACTTCATTTATCGAAAGTAATAATTCAAGAACCACCACAATGCATCAATGCACTTCATTTTCTGGGTGGTATCCTTTCAAGAAAACTGTACAAAGAATCATATCCTACTAGAAGAAGTGTTTCTTCTCTGAGTATTTCATTTAAGGGTGGTAACATTTCACTAAAACAACACGAAGGTGCATCGATTACAACAATAGGTTCTTCATGTCCGAGTACTTCATTTATGGGCGGTATACAATAAAAAACACCATGACAAAGCAACTTATCCTACTACTAGAAGTGCTTCAGATCAGATTACTTCATTTATTGGTGGTAACGTTTCAAGAAAACCGCACAAAGCATCATATCCTAATACGACAAGTGTTTGTTCTTCAAATACTTCATTTAAGAGTGGTAACCTTTCACAAAAAAACAACGAAGGAGCATATATTACAACTCTAGGTGCTTTATGTTTGAGTACTTCACTTATAGGCGGTAAACAATACAGAAAACACCACAAATCATTTTATCTTTACTACGAGAAGTATTTCTGATCTTAGTACTTCGTTTATTGGAGGTAACCATTCAAGAAACCACCACAAAGAATTTTATCATACTACGAGTAATGTTTCTGATCAGTGCACTTCATTTATGGGTGGTATCCTTTCAAGAAAACTCCACAAAACATCATAGCCAACTACGAGAAGAGTTTCTAATCTAAGTACTTCATTGTGTGTTAATCATTCACCAAAACACAATGAAGAAGCATAGAATACCCATCTAAGTGCTTCATATCTGAGTACACCATTTATGGGTGGTTAACAATCAAGAAACACCACAAATCATCTTATTCTACTACGGGAAGTGTTTCTGATCTGAGTACTTCATTTATGGGTGGTAACATTTAATTAAAATCCCACAAAGCTTCGTAGCCTACTACGAGTTGTGTTTAATCTTCAAATGCTTCATTTAAGGGTGGTGACCTTTCACAAAAACACAAAGGAGCATAGATTATAACTCTAGGTGCTTCATTTCTGAGTACTTCATTTATGAGCGGTAAATAATCAAGTAAACACCACAAAGCATATTATCCTACAACTAGAAGTGTTAGATTACTTCATTTAAAGGTGGTAACGTTTCAAGAAAACCCCACAAAGTGTTATAGCCTACTACGAGAAGTGTTTGTTCTTCAAATACTTCATTTAAGAGTGGTAACCTTTCAAGAAACACCAAGAAGGAGAGTAGATTACCACTCTAGGTGCTTCATGTTTGAGTACTTCATTTATGGGCAGTAAACAATCATGAAAACACCCCATAGCATCTTATCCAACTACTAGATGTGTTTCAGATCAGATTACATCATTTATGGGTGGTAACGTTTCAAGAAACCCCCACAAAGAATCATAGCCTACTACGATAAGTGTTTGTTCTTCAAATACTTCATTTGAGTGTGGTAACCTTTCAATGAAACACCACGTAGGAGCATAGATTACCACTCTAGGTGCTTTATGTTTGAGTACTTCATTTATGAGCGGTAAGCAATCAAGAGAACACCACAAAACATCTTTTCTTAGTATGAGAAGTGTTTATGATCTGAGTACTTCGTTTATTGGAGGTAATCATTCAAGAAATCACCACAAAGTATCTTATCATACAAAGAGTAGTGTTTCTGATCAGTGCACTTCATTTCTGGTTGGTGCCCTTTTCAGAAAACTCCACAAAGCATGATAGCCTACTACGAGAAGAGTTTATTCTCTAAGTACTTCATTGTGTGGTGACCATTCACTAAAACACAATTAAGAAACATAAAATACCCCTCTAAGTGTTTCATGTTTGAGTACTCCATTTATGGGTGGTAAACAATCAAGAAACACCACAAATCATTTTATCCTACTACTGGAAGTGTTTCTGATCTGAGTACTTCATTTATGGGTGGTAACATTTCAAGAAAACCCCACAAAGCATAATAGCCTACTACGACAAGTGTTTTTTCTTCAAATACTTCATTAAGAGTGGTAACCTTTCACTAAAACACCATGAAGGAGCACAGATTACCACTCTAAGTGCTTAATTTTTTAGTACTTCATTTATGGGTGGTATACAATCAATAAAACACCATAAAGCATATTATCTTGCTACGAGAAGTATTTCGGATCTGAGTACTTCATTTATCGGAGGTAACCATTCAAGAATCCCCCACAAAGCATCTTATACAACTAAGAGTAGTGTTTTTTATCAGTGCACTTCATTTTTGGGTTGTATCCTTTCAAGAAAAAGATATAAAGCATCATATCATACTACGAGAAGTGTTTCATCTCTGAGTACTTCATTTAAGGGTGGTAACCATTCACGAATCGTAATGAAGAAGCATAGAATAACCCTCCAAGTGTTTCATGTCTCAATACTTCATTTACGGGTGGTTAACAATCAAGAAACACAAGAAATCATCATATCCTACTACGGAAAGTGATTCTGATCTAAGTACTTCATTTGTGGGTGTTAACCATTCAATAAAACACCACAAAACATCTTGTCCTTCTACGAGAAGTGTTTCTGATCAGAGTACTTTATTTTCGTATGGTAACCCTTATAGAAAACACCACAAAGCATTTTATCCTACTATGAGAAGTGTTTCAGATCAGATTACTTCATTTACCGGTGGTAACGTTTTAAGAAAACCTCACAAAGCATCATAGCCTACTAACAGAAGTGTTTGTTCTTCAAATACTTCATTGAAGGGTGGTAACCTTACACTAAAACACCACGAAGGTGCATAGATTACAACTCTAGGTTCTTCATGTCCGAGTACTTCATTTATGGGCGATATATAATCACAAAGCATTTGAAACCACCACAAAGTATCTTATCATTCTACGAGTAGTGTTTTTTATCAGTGCACTTCATTTCTGGGTGGTACCCTTTCTAGAAAACTCCACAAAGCATGATAGCCTACTACGAGATGAGTTTTTTTCTCTAAGTACTTCATTGTGTGGTAACCATTCACTAAAACATAATTAAGAAACATAGAACACCCCTCTAAGTGCTTCATGTTTGAGTACTTCATTTATGGGTGGTAAACAATCAAGAAACACCACAAATTATCTTATTCTACTCGTGAAGTGATTCTGATATAAGTACTTCATTTGTGGGTGTTAACCATTCAAGAAAACACCACAAAACATCTAATACGTCTACGAGAAGTGTTTCTGGTCAGAGTACTTTATTTAGGTGTGGTAACCATTAAAGAAAACACCACAAAACATTTTATCCTACTAGGAGAAGTGTTTCAGATCAGATTACTTCAATTATGGGTGGTAATGTTTTAAGAAAACCTCACAAAGCATCATAACCTACTACGAGAATGTTTGTTCTTCAAATACTTCATTTAAGGGTGGTAACCTTTCACTAAAACACTACGAAGGAGCATATATTACAAATCTAGGTGCTCAATGTCCGAGTACTTCATTTATGGGCGGTAACAATCAAGAAAACACCAAAAAGAATCTCATCCTAATACTAGAAGTGTTTCAGATTAGATTACTTCATTTATGCATGGTAACGTTTCAAGAAAACCCAACAAAGATTCATAGCCTACTAGGAGAAGTGTTTGTTCTTCAAATACTTCATTTAAGTGTGGTAACATTTCATGAATCACCACGAAGGAGAATAGATTATCACTCTATGTGCTTAATGTTTGAGTATTTCATTTATAGGCGCCAAACAATCAAGAAAACCACAAAAAGAATATCATCCTACTACTAGAAGTGTTTTTTATCAGATTCTTTCATTTATGGGTGGTAACGTTTAAAGAAAACCGCACAAAGCATCATATCCTACTACGACAAGTGTTTGTTCTTCAAATACTTCATTTAAGAGTGGTAACATTTCACTGAAAAACAACGAAGTAGCATAGATTACAACTCTAGGTGCTTTATGTTTGAGTACTTCACTTATAGGCGGTAAACAATCCAGAAAACAACACAAAGCATTTTATCTTACTACGAGAAGTATTTCTGATCTTAGTACTTCGTTTATTGGAGGTAACCATTCAAGAAACCACCACAAAGCATCTTATCATACTACGAGAAGTGTTTCTGATCAGTGCACTTCATTTATGGGTGGTATCCTTTCAAGAAAACTCCACAAAGCATCATAGCCAACTACGAGAAGAGTTTCTAATCTTAGTACTTCATTGTGTGGTAACCGTTCACCAAAACACACTGAAGAAGCATAGAATACCCCTATAAGTGCTTCATATCTGAGTACACCATTTATGGGTGGTAAACAATCAAGAAACACCACAAATCATCTTATCATACTACGGAAAGTGTTTCTGATCTGAGTACTTCATTTATGGGTGGTAACATTTAATTAAAATCCCACAAAGCTTCGTAGCCTACTACGAGTTGTGTTTAATCTTCAAATACTTCATTTAAGGGTGGTGACCTTTTACAAAAACACAAAAGAGCATAGATTATAACTCTAGGTGCTTCATTTCTGAGTACTTCATTTATGAGCGGTAAACAATCAAGTAAACACCACAAAGCATATTATCCTACAACTAGAAGTGTTTCATATCAGATTACTTCATTTAAGGGTGGTAACGTTTAAAGAAAACCCCACAAAGTGTCATAGCCTACTACGAGAAGTGTTTGTTCTTCAAATACTTCATTTAAGAGTGGTAACCTTTCAAGAAACACCAAGACGGAGAGTAGACTACCACTCTAGATGCTTCACGTTTGAGTACTTCATTTATGGGCAGTAAACAATCATGAAAACACCCCAAAGCATCTTATCCAACTACTAGATGTGTTTCAGATCAGATTACATCATTTATGGGTGGTAACGTTTCAAAAGCCCCCACAAAGAATAATAGCCTACTACGATAAGTGTTTGTTCTTCAAATACTTCATCTAGGAGTGGTAGCCTTTCACTGAAACACCACGTAGGAGGATAGATTACCACTCTAGGTGCTTCATGTTTGAGTACTTCATTTATGAGTGGTAAGCAATCAAGAGAACAGCACAAATCATCTTTTCTTAATATGAGAAGTGTTAATGATCTGAGTACTTCGTTTATTGGAGGTAACCATTCAAGAAACCACCACAAAGTATCATATCTTACAAAGAGTAGTGTTTCTGATTAGTGCACTTCATTTATGGTTGGTGCCCTTTTCAGAAAACTCCACAAAGCATGATAGCCTACTACGAGAAGTATTTCTTCTCTAAGTACTTCATTGTGTGGTAACCATTCACTAAAACACAATGAAGAAACATAAAAATACCCCTCTAAGTGTTTCATGTTTGAGTACTCCATTTATGGGTGGTAAACAATCAAGAAACACCACAAATCATCTTATCCTACTACTGGAAGTGTTTCTGATCTGAGTACTTTATTTATGGGTGGTAACATTTCAAGAAAACCCCACAAAGCATCATAACATACTACGACAAGCGTTTGTTCTTCAAATACTTCATTAAGAGTGGTAACCTTTCACTAAAACACCATGAAGGAGCAAAGATTACCACTCTAAGTGCTTAATTTTGAGTAATCCATTTATGGGTGGTATACAATCAATAAAACAACATAAAGCATATTATCTTGCTACGAGAAGTATTTCGGATCTGAGTACTTCATTTATCGAGGTAACAATTCAAGAAACCACCACAAAGCATCTTATACTACTACGAGTAGTGTTTTTTATCAGTGCACTTCATTTTCTGGGTGGTATCCTTTGAAGAAAACTGTAGAAAGAATCATATCCTACTAGAAGAAGTGTTTATTCTCTGAGTATTCATTTAAGGGTGGTAACCTTTCACTAAAACACCACGAAGGTGCATCGATTACAACTCTAGGTTCTTCATGTCCGAGTACTTCATTTATGGGCGATATACAATCAAAAACACCACGACAAAGCAACTTATCCTACTACTAGAAGTGCTTCAGATCAGATTACTTCATTTATTGGTGGTAACGTTTCAAGAAAACCGCACAAAGCATCATATCCTAATACGACAAGTGTTTGTTCTTCAAATACTTCAATTAAGAGTGGTAACCTTTCATAGAAAAACAACGAAGGAGCATAGATTACAACTCTAGGTGCTTTATGTTTGAGTACTTCCCTTAAGTGTTTGTTCTTCAAATACTTCACTTAAGGGTGGTAATGTTTCACTAAAAGACCACAAAGGAGCATCTAGGTGCTTCATGTCTAAGTACTTCATTTATGGGCGGTAAACAATCAAGAAAACACCACAAAATATCTTATCTTACTACTAGAAGCGTTTCAGATCAGATTACTTCATTTATGGGTGGTAACATTTCAAAAAAAACCTCACAAAGCATCATATCCTACTACGAAATGTGTTTTTTCTTCAAATACTTTATTTAAGAGTGATAACATTTCACTAAAACACCACAAAGAAGCATAGATTACCACTCTAGATGCTTCGTGTCTGGGTACTTCATTTAAATGTGGTAACCAAGAAACCACCACAAAGCATCATATTACGATAATAGTTTCTTCTCTGAGTACTTCATTTAAATGTGGTAACCATTCACTAAAACCCAATGAAGAAGCAAATAATACCCTCTAAGTGTTTCATGTCTCAGTACTTCATTTATGGATGGTAAGCAATCAAGAAACACCACAAATCATCATATCCTACTATAAGAAGTGTTTATAATCTGAGTACTTCATTTGTGGATGGTAATCATTTAAGAAAAACCACAAAACATCTTATCCTTCTATGAAAACTCTTTCTGATTAGAGTACTTTATTTATAGGTGTTAATCATTAAAGAAAACATCACAAAGCATCTTATCATACCACGAGAAGTGTTTCAGATCAGATTACTTCACTTATGGATGATAAAGTTTAAAGAAAACCTCACAAAGTATCATAGCCTACTACGTGAAGTGTTTGTTCTTCAAATGAGCATAGATTGCCACTCTAGATATTTCATGTCTGAGTACTCCATTTATGGACGGTAAACAAACAAGAAAACATCACAAAGCATCTCATCCTACTACGAGAAGTGTTTTGGATCACATTACTTCATTTATGGGTGGTAACATTTCAAGAAAAACCCACAAAACATCATTGCCTACTACAAGAAGTGTTTGTTCTTCAAATTCTTTATTTAATATGGACAACGTATTCTGTTAGTTACATATATACACAAATATTTACAAACGATCTACTATTTATGTACATATATAAAGAATTTCTAGCAGAATTTGTGGTAATTAATGTGGATCACTAAATACCTAGCTACAATTATTAAAATAAGAGTAAATATAACTGTCCCTCATATTAGCGTCCCTCTTACGCGCCTCCTACTCAAATGCAATGATAAATTATTTTTAATTCTTTGTATAAATATTTTTATTGAACAAATGCAATGATAATCATTTTTTAGTATAAAGACTTATACTAAAAAATATAAAAACTACTACATTTGAGTATAAAAAACTTATATGGAGAGTGTGTAAGGAAAACTTGTAAGGGGAGACAGTTAGTCGCTTCCTTAAAATAATGGTCATCTCTTTTTTTTTCCAGGAATGAGAAAATTCTGTGTTTTTTACTTTTTTTAGCAGGATCAGTAACTAACATTTTTAATGTAATAAGACCGTACTTACGTTATTTGAAACTTAAAAAATACAAAACGTTATGCTTGGCAAACTATATTTACAATTAAAACTTTCAGAGATCTCTGTCTTATCTAACAATCATAACAAGTACGATTTGGGATACGCACAAACCACGCGCAACAGATATACTTATCATCCCTATTTAGTAAAACAGTTGTCTGGAAACAATATTACGAAATTAAGTCAGGCTTCCAAAACCATAATTGAGTTTTGTGGCATGCCATCCAATGGTGGAGAGCAACTACCAGAAGAATTGGTTAGAAGCGAGAGGCTCATCTCCACATATCGCTTACTATAAATATATGTATACATTGAAACAGCCCCAAATTACTTCTCCCCATTAATTAATTATTTGCATTAGTTTCTGTTTATAATTCTCATCCTCAATCCTCTTCAAGCCCGGCTGATCTCTTCGCCGGCTCATTGAAGAGATTTTGAGCAAATAACTAATTAAGGAGGACTATTTTCACTTATTGAAAAATGATGAGGCACCCGGCGCTGCAGCTCGCTCTCTTTGTCTTTCTGTCGTATCCGCTCATGTCGCACTCTTCCTCCACCATGCGCAAGTCGTCGGGCAGCGGGGGATCGTACTGCAGGCGGACCACCTACCCTCAAATCTGCACATCAGCCACAGGGGCATTCGGGGGAGTGCGCCGAACGGGCCTCAGTGCAGAGGCGGTGTTGAAGATGCACCTAGGAGCCATCAGCCACCGCAGCGAGTCGGCGTCCAGGACGGCGATGAAGCTGATGCGACGCGCGAAGCCGAATGCTCGAGCGGCGCTGAAGCACTGTGCGGCACTGTACCAGGGGAAGTGGGACATTGTGGGGGTATCGATGCGGGAGCTGCGCGGAAAGGACCCGCAAACAAAGCAAATGCTGAGCATAATGATGCAGTTGCTGCGACAGTCGTCCCAGGAGTGTGATTTCATGTTCCAGAAAGCCCGCATCCCCAACCCCCTGATCCACTTCAACCGCTCCATCTTCAAGCTCGCCATCAACTGCGACGACCTCAACAAGATTATGACCTAATTTATGGTTGCCATTAACTAAAACACATTTATGTGTTTCTGCTCAGTTCCTGACCTAACCCTGTCAGTACCGGCCTAAAGGATTAATTCATTTACATTAGCTCCTAGTTATGTAAAATTCAAGTATTTGCAATTCAACGCATATCCTTCATTGTATGTTATCGACCGTTGCGTTGCTAGCTAGTGGCTGAAATTATTGTGTGTTAACATTAATTATAGTCTAAGTTGTTCTGTTTCTCTTGTATTTTATTGATTCCATTTAGCTTGATTTCATGCTCTAATAAAGGATTTTCTGGAAGAAGAAGAAAAAAAGAATCTCCCTACTAGAATTTGAAATATATGCGTGGTTCAGGCCGACGAACTGGGGGATTGGTATTGATTTTTGAAAGCAAATGAGAGTAACATGATGAAATATTTTACGAAGGAAATGCTCTGATTTACTACGAGTTGTTGCAAGATGTTTTATATTGATGTGGCTCTAAAGATTATATTTATATAAAATAGTAAAAGTAGGTTGAGATGATTTATGCTAATATGCCATGCCTTCTAACAGCAGAATTTCATATGTATCAATACTATATATAAAGCTTGTTCAGTGTTAGTGTATCTAATTTTTTTGATACGCTGACACGTCATTTTGCTATTTAATTTGCATTGTACGTGTGTCCATATTATCGAACACAAAATACGTCATTAATTTCAGTATAAATTATTAATAACATTAATTTTACGTCATTAATATTCACACCTTCCTCATTCATATAAATCATCATGCTTTCAAAAAAACTTAAGAAAATTGTATGATATTTATTATTATATAATTCTAATTTCAGTAACATAATGTTAATTAACAAAAAAAATTGAAATTAGTATAATTATGTTGTTTATTGTTTTAGTACAAAATATTTTTTCTTAAAAAACAAGAAGCTACAGTACACCGCGATGCAATTTCTAGTCCTCTTTCTTCAAATTAGAACTTTTCCAAGTCAATCAATTCTCGATTTCTTCAAATAGTCTTGGTTTAGATGGATTGGTCAAGTAATTAAAATAATTCAATTTTTCTCTCTAGCGAAATTTCAATTCAATTCGATGTGTTTAATCCGCGCTCCTAGAACACGAGATTAAATGCAATGTGTTTTGTAGTTGATTATCCGAAACGTTTTCAATAATTATTCACCAGAATAAAATAAAATAAAAAAACAAGATTATGACGACTATCGGTGCAAAAATACCAGTGCAAGAATTTAATGGTAAATTGGTAATCGATCTCTTAGATTAATATACCATTTTGCAAGCCTTGTATTTTTTTTTTCAAGTAGCTAAGTATATGTATTATACTTTTTAATTACAAAAACACAATACAAATGTTTTCGCTGCTTAAAATAATGCAAACAAAATATGAGCTTCTACATTTTGTATTGTATCTCAGGAAAAAAATATTCAAAACGTTGCTTCTGATATAAGACAATTAGAATAAGGAAAATTTGTCCAAATTCCACTTAATAATAGAACAATTGTTGAAAAGACATTCAATAACAGCAAATTGTCTAAATGCTATTAAATTTCAAATCAGTTTGACTAAATGTCATTATCTTTATTTTAATACAATTAGAATAAAGAAATAAAAATATACTCTAAATACTCCTCACCTCCCCCCTTCATCTTCTCTAGCTCTGCAGACTGAACCGAAGTGGCTGATCGACCCGAAGCTCCTCTTTGTGGGACCTAGGATCAGTGAAGGAGCGGGTTTTTCACCACAGATGCTCTGCGGATCAAACAGAAGTGGCTGATCGACCCGAAGCTCGCCACAGATTCCTGGGACACAACATCCTCTTGTACTAATTTGATAACCGGTACCTAATAATAAGTGTTTTCTGGAAACTCGCCACATAATGAAACATTTTGTAGGGTTAGAAGGGAATGCTTAATTTGCAGTATAAAATTGCATCAAGATATTCATCTCTTAAGAAATAAAATCACCTCAGGAGCCATCCATCAGTAGGTCCCAGTCTTAGCAGTCATCATCTCAGTCAATGTCTCCTCCCTGGCCAAACCAAGGTCTACAAGTTTGACAGTTCTCTGATCTCCAGTGAACAACATGTTTTCTGCAAATGGTGAAGACAAACGTGTTCTGGT
This sequence comes from Eleocharis quinqueflora, assembly GCA_964058865.1. Lineage (NCBI taxonomy): Eukaryota > Viridiplantae > Streptophyta > Magnoliopsida > Poales > Cyperaceae > Eleocharis > Eleocharis quinqueflora. The sequence goes on from CAXKVX010001107.1 coordinate 252,797, forward strand.
GTCAGTAAAGTCAAATTTGTTAGCAACTTATCAATTAAAATATCCATCCATGACCTTAAGAAAGAAATGAAAATGTGACAAATAAAAAATATAACACAACCAAGTTTTATAATCATTGATTTAAATATCCACATCTCGATGTACAAAAACCCAACCATCTAAAGAAATGAACCCAAGCTAAGGGGCAAATATATCATAGTCGCATATGTACAAACATGAGGAACGCTTCAATAGAGACTACATAATGTTACCAAGAATGGTGAACAGTATATACTGCACAGTATATGCTGTACAGCTCTGTTCACGAACCAAAGTAAGAGTACCTGGAAATCAAGCATTAAGATCCAGATTAGTACAAGAGATCAAACAAAACGGAGAACCTACTTGCCCTCATAGACCTTGGCATGAGCTCCACTGATTCTGGATCCCACAAAGAGGAGATTCGGGTTGATCAGCCACTTCGGTTCGATCCGGAGAGCATATGTGGTGAAAACCCGCTCCTTCACCGATCTTGGGTCCCACAAAGAGGAGCTTCGGGTCGATCAGCCACTTTGGTTCAACATGCAAAGCCAGCAAAGAGATGGAGGAAGAGGTGAGGGGTATTCAGAGTATATTTTAATTTCTATATTTTTAATTGTATTAAAATAAAGATAATGACATTTAAGCAAAATGATTTGAAATTTAATGAGATTTAGACAATTTGTTGTTATTGAGTGGCATTTCGACAATTGCCCTGTTATTAAGTGACAATTAGAAAAAAATCCCTAGAATAAATTATATGGAGCTTCTAGTTTTTAATCATGCAACTCTACTGGATATTGATAAATTCTGATCGGAGTTTCCTAAAAAAAAAATTGATCGGAGGCAGATAGTGTTGCAAGTACCTAACACCAGGATAAACACTACTAAACCTCCTCGTATACAACTAATACAATTGTCACTACACCCAAGACACATATATATCAACATTATATTTGTAGAGCCAAACTATATGCATCTGAAATTAAGGGACTTGCACAATCATTAAATAGAACACTAATAATCAACAAACCATTTTACACCAAAGGAAAAACAGAAGTTATCAATCTTCCATGTGTTCAAGGCAAGAATAATACAAACCACAGGTAGGTCAAAATGCAAAAGCACAAAGATAGTATTGAATGCCCTAACGAACCTGGCGACCCCGATCTTCTTGACCTAACCCCAGTGATTTTTGAGCATTTGTAATTCCCTCCTCATCTGAAATAAATTTCACAAGAGATTAATTAGAAGATTCCACGCAATACATTTGCTAGATGGAAAACAAATTCCTCCTTCAACATGAAGTATAAATATTCACATATAACTCCGCCAATGTTTTACATAGCCGTTCTAAAGCCCGGAAAGGAGGAGAGTGGTGATAGGCTTGGCGATCCAACGTAAAAATTCAGCTAATTTTATGGAAATGAAATTCAATATGAGCTTCATTTCTAGCCTACCACAACTTGTTTGAGACAGAAGGCTTTGTTGTTGTTGTTGTATACTAATATTCACATATATACTAAGATGTATCGCTCAGAAACTGTCTCGTATGATAGCAAACACCATTCATGCACTAGCTACACTACCATCTGCTTGACAGAAGTGATAAGTAGTGTACCAATATTTGGGCACTGCTAATCTATTATCAAATACTTTGTATCATTTCCAGTAAGGAGGTAACTAATCTGTTTGAATAACATTTAAGAAAAATGATCTCCACCATTAGTTCAACCAAACACAATGGCCAGATTAGTCATATTTGTAAGATTTTTGTCATGATTTCTTGAACAGCTATCAGGAAGGTACCTAATTCCTTACGCCTTTTTCAAAAGCCTAACATGTGATGGGTCGGGATCCGACAAAGCTTAACTTGCCAATTTTGCAAACTACCATTCAAATAGAGTCAAAATGATTTTTGAACATATAAGAAATTATAGACATGCTACGGTCATGTAGATTGTACTTTCTACATCAATTTTCATGAAAATCGAATGTCATTTATTCGATCAAATCCAACATTATGCACTTGTTACAAAATAAAGTCATTTGATTAACAGTGAAACTTACATCAGAAATTCATCATTTCTGATGTTTATGATGTACATAAAGCATAGATTACATCAGAAATTCATAATTTCTTTTAACCATTGTTAAGCTTGTCAAATTAATAATTGTCAACCACTCCTGACCCAAATGTAAATCAGCCCCTTACAAGAATGTGACCATTGATGCTGCTAAGTAGGGGCAGCACTGTAAACTAAAGCTGGCTTAATCAATTTTACAATTACTAAGAGAAATCAGGAACATACCCCAAAATTGCGTGAAAATGCGCAAGAAGAAGTTGATGTTGCGTGAAACAGTGTATCCCATGGCTGGTGGCAGAGGCTTCACCAGCGTATCCACAGTGAAAACCCGTCCCAAGAACTATTTTTCATGAAACATCACTAGTTAGTGTACCAGTGTAACTCCTTATACAAATTTAGCTAATAAATTCAAGAAAGAACTATTTGGCACCACAAACCAGATAAAAGCTCACTCTGAGACACAAATATACCACAAACATGAAAAAAGATGTCATGTCATAACGTAAGTACTGGTACTGTTCCGGGAACCAAACATGAAAATAGCAACGGGCTGTTGTGCTCTCCCAATCCCTTAATTCACCTCCAAAATTTTAAACTAAGAGCAAGGTGAACCCACTATACCCACCTGGCAACAACTCAATAGTATAGCTGGCGCTGCTTCATGTAAATAGCTCTTAAGGGGTATTCACACAAATTCCAAGTTTCAGAAGCAAAAAGATAAGAAATTGTAACGTAAGCAAGATAGATAGTGGATAACTGGGATATACCTGCATATTGCGCTGGAAGCTGTATCGTAGTTCCGGGTCGATAATGGGCTCGTCATCCTCGAAATCCGCACCCGATTTGGTGGTTCGTTTACGGTGCACGTGCATGGTGGGGTCGGATCCGGGTTGCCTCGTGACCTTCATCTTCGCGTCCTCGAATATGTCGGATTCGTCGTCGTCTCCACGCCATGGCGCCGACGACATCAACTCTTTCTTCTTCCCCATGGCGACAAATCAGAGAGCAAGAGAGAGAGGCGATAAGGCGTGAACAAGGTCGGATTCCCTCGAGCGAATCCAAAGTAGGGGTGTAAATGGGGGAACGGGATCTGCTGCTCGTACCTGCATGTTTCGATCTGGACCGTTCAAAATCCATCTAACGGTCAAAGAATCTGCTCCTGAATCAAATCACAACCGTCCGTGACGATCGGCAGTCGAATCGAAACAAGCAGAAAAACAAGCACGGTTTTTACGAGCAGCAGATTCGGACTCGGTGGGGTTGATGGGGTTTTCTTATATTCAAGTCGTCGTTAGATGTGATTCGGCTGTGTGTTCAATTTGTATTCAATCAATCAAAAGTAAAAATTATTCAAATCATATTTTATTTAGACGGTCGAATTTTGTAAGTTTCGCGAATTTCACAAACTTCAATATTTCACATAATTTTTTTAATAATACTAAAGTAAAAATAATTTAAATAACATGTTGGCGTCAGTTCGTACTAAAAATTAAAATTAAGAAGTTTAATAAAAAAAAATATACATGTAAGTTTCTGACAGAAATCGAATAAAAAACTTTATTACTAGTAGCATAATTGTCTAATTAAATATAAAAAATCAGATCGGATTTCACCCACATTTTATTCTACAATACATACTCAATATTATATGTCGGATTCAACAAAATAAAAACCGTAACCGACCATAAAAATTCGAAATCCACATTTTTTTTAGTTAGATCGATCGGGTCGATCAAGTTAATTGGAGTTTTCGGCTCGGAAAAGAATATTTTAATTTATTGGGCTTAGACCCAAAAATAATTTCTATAAAGGCCTACTAAATTATAAAACTGCACCTCTTGAATCTTGATACAAGCAGCGCATCTTGGTATACAAATATATCTATAGTTCTATACATAACTGTAAGTAGGAAGTTTGTGTAAAATATGTGCTATATAAAAAGGTATAATTTCATGCTTAGCAACGCAAATTTTCATGCTCGGCTGAATATGAAATAATAATTTCTTGAGTTGTCATAACAATTCAGCTACTTAATTACTGGCCCCACTTTACATTATTTGCACAACAATCGCAGAAATTACTCCCCAGCTACAACAGCCATCAAATCAAAAACACCAAAACTGACAAAATCCTACTGAAGCAATCGAGGAGTCAGAAACTCATAGACTTCTCTGATAGCGGGGTTTTGCCGGGACTATTAATTTATCATCCTTGGATGAGGGCAGCAGTGGGGGGCACATGGCAGAGGTGTTAGCATTTTGGCTAGGCCAGACTAAAGGCAAAATCTGCTGCTGGTATACAGTTGGGTTGTTGTCACATGCCCCAAGTTTCACCATGAACGAGGCCGTGCAGCCTTTCCCAAGGCCTTCGCTCTCCAGCCATATGTGCCCTTCCATTAGATTCACAAACCTGGTACGAAGGTTAATCAATGTTTTAATTGTACATTTCTTTATGTTTATTCACATGATAATTATACTCCGCTTATGTTTTACACAGAGTCCCAGGCCAGGCCCGGAAAGGAGGAGGATCAGGGGCGGAGCCAGCAAATTGATATAGAGGTGGCTAAATAAAAACTGTTATATAATTTAACTTTTATAGAGTGAGCTAACTACTATTGTTAATTAAAAAATTACAAGGTCTAAAGGGAAAAATGCAATTTTTAAATGGAGGGGGCTTAGCCCTCTTTGTGAGCAATGTAGCTCCCCCTGAGGAGGATTGTGATAGACTTGATGAGCCAACGTCAAAAATTCAGCCAATGTTGTGGAAATGAAATCCAATGTGGACTAGCTTTCTAGCCTACCCCTTGTTTGGAACAAAAGGCTTTGTTGCTGTTGTTGTATTCACATGATAATTATAAATTTAAAACTCAAAAAGAGTGTTCAACTAGGCAGCACGAACATCCTGGTTGGCATCAACAGGAATATGCTAAGTCTGTTTACATCTATTAACCTCTATTCTGGGCTCTTACCAGAGACTGTTAGTCGATTCAAACAACCCACATGCTAAAAAAATCTCAGATAACATTAAGACAAAACCAAGCTTACCTCTTACAAATAGCAAGACCTAGACCACTGCCACTATAGCCTTGGTTGCCTCCACTTTGGGTATGTGCAAACTTAGTAAAAACATGCTGTATATCTTGTGGGCTTATCCCACAACCTGTATCCTTGACCTACATAACAAACACTTGTCAGAGTAGAGACGAACAAATTCCAAGAGCATTTCGGAAACCATATTATCAACATGAATTTCTACACACAGTAGTACTTGTATACAGAAAATAACAAGCAGTGTGTTTTAACAGGGTACCAAAGTATCCTCAGTGCAAACCTGTTTGTGTCATCCAGTGGCCAAATATAGAAAAGAAAAACAACAACAACAAGACTATATATACTGCACCAGATGTAACGAGAAACATAATAAGTAGAGAGGCCAAAACAAAGCTTACCCCACAAAAAGTTCCAAACTAATGAGAAGAAAAAAAAATTAGAGGCTAAGATGAGTAATTCAATACAACAAACCAAGATCAAATTAGCCTTAGTGACTACAAGTCCCCATCTTAATCAGCCAGGACGGTAGACATACCTGAACTCTGAGAAAGAAATGCCCATTGGTAGCAACAGGATGGAAATCAGGGAACCTGAACTCTCTCAATGTCTCAGGTCGCACATAAGAAGCCACTATTGAGATGTGCCCCTCCCTTGTGAACTTCACTGCATTGCCAGAGATGTTCAAAATAATTTGCATCAGCCTCTTCTCATCACCAACTGCACACAGAGGCAAGTCAGGTGCCAGCAAGACTGATACTGATACTTTCTTGACAGCTGCTATTGGCTTGATGAAACTCATCGCCTGATTTACAACATAACAAAGAAAAAATAATGGGGTCATTTTGATAATATAATTCTAGTGAAGTATAGTTTTCTGTTCGTCCAAAGTCACACTAAGCCAATAGCCAATAAAAGAAAGCTAGAGAAAATCTTGAGATCTAGGAGTAATATAAGATTCTGAAATGGGAATGCATGCAAATAACGTAATAAGGAGAGTGGGAGGAAAAAGAAAAAAGCGGAGACCACATACCTCCTTGAAAACAGCATGGAGATTAAAAGCCCCAACCTCAAGCTCCAAACTTCCATCCTCGAGCTTTGACAAATCCAAAACATCATTTATAAGGGTTGCGAGTAGATTACTGCTCTTTAAGACCATTTCAACCATAAGCCTCTGTTCAGGGGTCAACTCAGTTTCTAGAAGAAGTGAAGAAAGGGCTATGATGGCGTGCATTGGGGTCCGCATTTCATGGTTCATCACAGCCAGGAAGTCATTACGGGCCCGGATCGCCATTTCAGCTTCTCTGCGCGCCAGGTCCAGGGCCACATTTTGCTCCATTAAGAGGTCACGGGCACGCATGGATTCTTCCAGGATGGCTGCATGTGAGAGAGCGACTGCTACCTGAATACAACAATGAAATTAGTTATCTCTACAATGAAATTAGAAGCTTCTCCATAAAGCAAACTAGTTATCTCTACGCTTGTGAGTTTTTCGACAAGAGGGTAGGTACTTACACTAGTTTGGTTTACAAAAAAGAAATGGTGCCCATCAATACTAACCATATTCTTAGGTTCTGCAGATGTTATGAAGGATTTTAAAAGCAAAAGTATCTTAGAAAAGGTGGTGGGGTTTCAATTGCATGTGTGGCTTTTAATATTTGTTTCAAAAGGATCTCTCAAAGTTACAGCGTAACTAACCATGCAATAGTCTGTCTCAACCTCAGAAAGTGCTCAAATTGCCATATATCCCGCTATATATTGTAAAATTACAGTGCCAAATTTAAAACAAAAAAAATTGCCAACTAACCTGATCAGCAACAACTTCTATCAGCTCCAACTCGTGCATGTGCCATTTCCTCGCACTATCTGATGGTAGCATCAAAACCATAATTGCATAACTTTTGGCAGAAAGCTCCGGCCAATCATTTATCTGAAAATTAGATAGATGCAGAAGCGGGACACGCACAGCCACTACTTCAGGCGGCACATATCGCCCCCCAGTCATGGGCCTAATCCTCGCTAGAGGGGATGTGTGTGGTATAATAATTGCCCGATTACTACTAAACACCTGGTTCACCACCGGCAGGTTTGTCTGCACCATGGTCCCCACGGAAATCTGGTGTCTCAGCGTGTGCGATAGCTGGAGGGTCAATCCATTCCGCGAAGGCATCCATAGCGCACACTCCTCCAACCCTAGTATCCTTCCTAACTCCACCAGAGTTGTTTTCAAAATTGTATGCCGATCTAAAGTGCTTCTAATTTCATGTGTCAACATGCGCACATGCCGACCTGTTTCCTCCTGGGTCCGAATCAGACCCATTTCCCTATCCAACTCCTCAGCTTTGTTTTTAAGAAAAAGCTCTCTTGTCTTCACACTCAACAAATCAGGGATTATATGCACAAGCATCAAGGCAGTAGCACAAGAAACTACAGCTGTAGACACTTTGGCCATTGTCATGACCACTGCCACGGTTTTAGAATGAGTAGAAAAGGTCCATAAGTTTATCAAGTGTGTGGCCCCACAAAGTACAATGAAAGCACCAAATTGGATAAGGACCCACCGGTAAGGGAAGAACGCCGATTTCTTGACGAAGTAGATTAGCTCAAGGGGGATGGAGAAGTAGGCAAGAGCGATAAAAAAATCGGAGATGTATTGGTACCTCCCCAGGAGCTCATCCTGGGACCACAATGGCTCAACACAATCACAACCTTCCATTTCGAAAGGAGTTGTGGTTTCTATAGAGGTAATCACACATCCCTATGCAACACTGAAAATTGGAGAAGTTTCAGTTGAAAGGATATTGTACCAAGAGTATGGAAAATTAAGACAGTATACTACAAATTTAACTAGTAAACCATGCTTTTATCTCATGACATTCCTGATTTTCAACTCACTGTCATGGAAGAATCAATCACTTTGAACATTGTAGTTGCAAAGTGTTATGGGTTTTTCCTCAATATTGCTTTTTAAGGTCATTATTGGAATATTTTGGTACTTCTCAAAATTATATAGAAGTAGGCAAAGCACTTACATGATTTGAATGCAAGTTTCTTAACGTTCATGGATTCGCGCCGGCAAAAATCTTGTCTTGAAACAATCAGAATTATCACCTACAAACAAAGTTTGCAGAGCTCAAGTTAACTTCAAAATATCTCAAATTAATCCATAATTTATGGTTTCTGCAATCAATACTTGCTAACCTCAGTTCTAATTGACCACAAATAAAGGATTTTGGTATTCTGTTTAGACAACTTTTATGGGCATGTGTGTCCTTTATTTGATGGACCTAGAACAGAACTTTTAGGGTTACATCAAGTTGCTTCTAGCTCCAATTTTGTGGCTTAATTCGAGCAATAATGGAGCTTTAAACTTGATGCAACCATAATTCGTTAAATACACCCAAATTAACTCCCCTTATTCCACTGCTCTAACCGACTCCAGCTCCAATTTATCACAAAAAAAGACCAAGGCTCAACTCACCATCAGAACCCGATCTAAGCTCCAACACAAACCAAAAAAAAAAATCAAGTGAAAGAAAAGAACTTTGATAAAGTCAAATAAATGGATTTACATAGAGAAAAAGGCGGTGCGAGTAGTGATGTCAGCAGCTGTGTCTCTCTCCCGGCGGTGGTCAGGTCGCCTATCGAACGGAGGAAAAAAAACAAGCAATAAAAAAAGAAAGGAATAAAAAAAGAGGGGAAAAAAGGGAAACTAGTGGCACTGGAGCTGGAGAAAGAAAGGGGGGATGAACCGAAGAATTGGAGTTCTTTTTTTATTTATTATTACCGTACTTACAAAACAAAACAATAAAACAAGCGCTACTCTGTTAATGATTTTATTTTCAATTTTCAAAGTTCAATCCATTAATTCAAATCATTTAACTTTGTCTTCATATTAAAAATTTATGAAAACTGAATTTTATATTTTTAAAATATTATACTACTTTTTATAAAAGCGGAAAATCATTTACATCAGATGATTAAAAATTATTAAATTAATCAACTTTTTATCATTTTTAAAAAAATAGTAAAAAGAATTTTTTAAAAAAAATTAATTTCTAAAGAGATTTCAATATGAAGATCAAATTCGACGGTTTGAACTCGTAATTTGAACTTTAAAATTCTAAATACTAAGATGAAGTATCAGTTAATTAATATTTTGTGAAGTATCGTAACCTCGCTTGTTAATTAGTATAGTTTATGTTGATATTTACTTAATTTGCAAGGTCTCCCGACAGAAAGGTTACAAACTTTTTATTAATTAATTTTCCTCCTTTCCTTTTTGGTTAATTCATTGTCGTAACTCGGTACCTAAAGAATCAACGGCTCAGATTGTTTTGGCGGCATTAGATCTGCGGTTCCGAGGGATAAGTCGATGTTAAAGGCGTATTTTCTCGATGAATAGAAGACTAGAATAAATAAATGACTTATGTTTCTAACAGAAATTAAATAATAAAAAAAGGGGGCAGATATGAGATATATCTAGGGATGGCAGTTTGGCCCGTCGGCCCATCGGCCCACACATGCTATAAAACCCGTAAAAATTTTGATCCTGACTAACCTAATTAAACCCCAATAAAATTTTACGTGTTAATAAATTGATTCTCAAATACTAACTAAACAAACAAAGTATAATGTTAAATTGATAATCGCGATAGACAAATAAATTAATTAGACACACACGATTAACCATTAATAAATATTGAACACAATAAATAAACTTTTGCAAATATGCATATAAGTAAAACAAATAAAGTTTCATACACTTATACTCACCCTTATTCACATGAACATATCTAAAATTCATATGAAATAAAACTACAAAATATTCACAACAAAATTCGAACTCTTAAGATTAAGTTCAGCAATTTGGAACCGGTTATGATTCAAATATCTAAGTTTTACTTCTGAAGCGTACGTAACGGATTGTTTAAATACTCAACTTGCCCGATTTCAAAAACTTCTTGCAACACTAAGACTCACACAATCGCAGCCACAAAACAATTGGAGCCGAGACTTATATACCAAAAGGGAGAATAGACGAATTGTTTAAACCCGACGGGTCGTTTACAGTCCTTAACAATAGCTCACCACACCAAAGGTTACTCGGATAGCGCCACAACCAAACCAAACCGACATGAGCAGAGGGGTTCCAGCGACACCACCCCTCTGCCTTGATCCATTGCCACTCCCTGGGTGCGAGTAGATGTAACGAGTCACATAAGTTAACTAATGGATAGTAAATGAATTGTTCACAAGAGAAATTCGCCACGATTAATCCCACCCTTTCATTTTCCCGATTTCTCTCCCTTTTCTTTTCTTGTTTTTCCCGCCTGTACACTCTCTCTCTCTCTGCGCATCAATAGCGCTGCACCTCTCTCTCTCCTGGCATTAAATGCCTCTCCCATCCGTCTCCTTCTCTCTCTACCCCCACCTCATTCTTTTCCCCTTACTTTTCTCTGTCTGCCAACCGTCCCACTTCTTTACCTCTCGAACCCACTCGAACTCTTCTCTCTCCCCTTTTCATTCGACTCTCGCCTTCCCTGTGACACACCCTTCCTTCTCCCGTACACCTCCGCCACTCACAGCTCCCCGTCACTTCATTCTCTGCAGGTGCCATGATTACCCTGCCTCCCTTGACCCCCTCTCCCAATGGGAGTCCGAGCACACCCTCGACTTACTGTCACCCCCACGTCGCCTTATGCCTATAAAACGAGGCTCCTCCCTCCTGTCTTCCCTCTGGCCCGATTAAGCTCTCATGAGTTGAGATTAGACATTGTCACACTTAAGCGTTCAAAATCGTGAGAACTAAAAGGATCGTTAAGACAGGGAGAAGGGAGGAAACTCGGCATCTAGGGGTGTGCTCCGCTATCGTTAAGAAACTCTGCCTACCTTCTTTCTGGTAAACACTGGAAACGTTTATCCTTCTTGCGTTATTACGTTGCTTGCTTTCTTTGCTTGCTGTGTAATGTTGTTTGTCATATTCTGTCCCTTTTGTGATGTTTGCTTGCTGGTTTTGGATTGTGTGGATTGCTTGCTGGTTTTGGATTCTGCGTGGTTGTTTGCTGGTTAGCTCTGAGAGGTAGAGCAAGGAACCAATTTGAAAGTCTGGTTTATGATTTCTGTTGGGTACTATTGATTGAAGAATTTGTCACCAACACGGGGAATTACTAATACCAAATGGATCTATATGCACTGTGGTGACTGTTACTTGTCATAAACTGTTATTGACCCAAAATCTATCCTGATACGGGGTCGATCTCTGATAAAAGTTAAATTGCACACTGAAGAGGGTCAATGGGAGATATGTTGATGGATGGCTGGCTTGGAATGGACCCACCCCCCCCCCCCCCCCCCCCCCTCCTGACCTTTGTGTACCCTGTTGAGGCTCCAGGTTGAAGCCTGGCCTATGTACCAGCAACTGATCTTGTGTCTGTTTTTACACCTTGTTGTGTTTACATTGCTGGGTTGGCTTTGTGATGTGTCGAGAGAGAGACTGGGCCAGAGGTGATGACTGGCCCAGTACAGTTTATTACACGATAAAGAACACCTTTGGGCTTTGAGCGGACCCTTATATGAATTAGTAAATGGACCTATACACTTAAAAGCCCATTGGGCCTTCCGACCCTTGCTGGATTAAAAAAAAAAAGAATTAAAAATTGGACATACTGAGCCCAATCGGGCCCAATAGATACTACAAGAATAAATGCAAATGAATAAACAAACTTGGTTATAAGTATTTTTGGGTTTGGGCCCCAACTAGGCCGAGTCGGGTATAAAACAGATATTACACGGTTGGTGGTCTGGCCCATAATACTCATTAACTGGACCCGAAGTAATTAAAAGACCGAGAAAGGTATAATCTGGGAGATGACGATTAAAAGTCCGTGCAGCACGAGCTACGACTATGACGCACGAGTACGGACTTCTGATTCCACAGGATTAACACAAACCAATAATTAATTAAAATTAATCAACTTGTGTTTTTATGTACTTTTCTATACTATATGTAGCACCAAAAGTGTAACGAATAATACACGGCATAGTTATGTAGTAGGATAGTAAATTGGCACGGCAACGTAATTAGCATAAGACATTAGGACTTAGATTATGCGTCACGAGCTACATATTTAAAATAACTAAGTATGTACTAAGCATAATGACGTGATTAATTAATTAAGTAACTATAAAGATAACTAAATAAGTACCTTAGATTAATATTCGCACCTCTATATACGTATTAATTACCAAACATCACTCACATAATTGGACTAAGTAAGATTATATATCTAATAATATATATTGATCAATTTCTCTATGAAACAATACAATATACATGGAACACACAAATGTGACTAAGTAAACGTTTAAATAAAATGACATATATAATTATCAAATTCTCCATAAGCACAATAATACTATGCACATACAATTAATAGAATATTTTATTTCCTTCTTTGCTTAGTTTAATTAAAAGTTCAAGTTAAAAGTGATTGAATTTATAACATGCTTTCATCGCGTTGTTCTTTATTGATGTTCTATAGAATATCGACATGACGTCAAATGAGTAATGGGATTAGCAACACACCTGGATTAACACATAAATTAAACTAAGTAAGGAAAAATCTATACTCACCGTGCAGCAAGGACACTGCACGGAAATATGACCAAGTAAAAATAACAAGTAAATTAAGTTACGAGCATCAAGGACGTCTCAAACGCCTAGATTTTTAAACTCAAATGTTCAATCTAACTAAATACGACCCGATCACTAAATTAGGAGATTTAGCCAACTCGTATCCACTCGCGGGAGACGAGGCCGTTGCTGACGCTGATACAGGCGCGGACGCTTCAGAGCTGCCCCCGGAGTAGAGTCGACTTTGCGTATCGCTCCAGCTATCTCAGGTGTGGTTCCTGGGGTTTATATCCCTTTCTTTTATAACTAGGACCTACCAAACCTACCTAAACTGAACTGCGATTACCAAACTTACCAATAACTGTTAATCAGGCCCGTAGAACTTGAACTGTCATGTTTGCATACCGGTAATTGTACCATAAATGAAAACCAACCTGCATTGCATGTCATCTGCACAGCATAATTGCATGTAAGATCCGATATACGGATCGTATAGGTTATTAGAATACTTATAGGTAGAATGTGTATTGTATACTATATGTATTTCGTCGGGAGTGATGAGTGTCGGCCCGGTGAGTTCTAGATTGGATGTAGTCTGAGGGCATCGTGGAGTTAGTATGTGTCATGGTGTTTGACATAGCCCATGGGATACTCTCAACGGGATGTCCTTAAGGACATTCGACTATTCCTCATCAACGATAACCATCACTTGATGGCTCGTAGTGCCAGTATGAGAGTTTCTTTCAACATCCTTATTAATAAATAGTATTATAATATCTTCTCAATTGAGTGATTAAGGTTCGGTTTCTCATTTTAGAGTATGCGTGTCATATGTGAAGTATTGGAGCTATTCCGTTCTTTATTATATTATTCATTAGCCGATATTTCGGGATCTCCTAATATTCGAAGGTCTTCCTCCTTTGGCCCCTGGTTGGTACAGAGGAAGTCAGGGGCTCCCCTTGGCTTTAACTAGTACAGGGAGTTTCCTTTTATTATATTCTCTTCAAACGGGTAGTCGGTTCCTTATTTCTATATGACGACTGAGACCGAGTGTTTTCTTTGTATTTTTCTCTTTCTGTGAGGGTAGGCGTCTCGGTTCGCTCTATGACTGAGTGTGTGCTTTCTGTAGCCGCTCATGCTTTTACAGGGCGTTTCGTTCTGGAAACTCAGAATTAAGTTAGATTGGCGGCGCGATCCCGTGACCCGTCTAACGACACCCTTAGATTGGCGGCGCGATCCCGTGACCCGTCTAAGGGGGCGAATCCTGATGTCCTACACTCGGGGTTTTAAGTTGATAAATTCATTCCTTTGACCGGGAGATTTGAAAACATTTCTTACTATGTATATATGTATTACTCCTCATATATCTTTCGGGTTTATTTTCGTATCGTCTTATCTAGATAAACTACCAACTAAATGGAAGTATGGTTGATTTACACTAAATTAGGTGTAGTGAAATTTAATATAAGTAAGTTTCTAAATGTGTATGGTCCAAATCGAATCGGATAAAAACCCAAAGGCTGGACCTTAATCCACACTGAGATTTTATCTCACGCTCCACGGTTGGTTGTGGGGTCCAGGTAAGGAGCAGGAGTCATTTTGAAGTCCAAGAGGAGCACGCTAGGATGGAGTCCCGATGCCTTCCGTTTTGTAGACCTCCAGTCTGTTTTGTCCCTTATATTTCGTTTGATTAGGAGTAGTTTGTAGTAGGTTAGCGAGGATCGGACTCACATCCTTGATGAGATCGATCTCTTTGTATGTATTTTACCTTTCTTTAGCTTTCGCTGTAAATTTTGTAAAAGGGCACCGTTATATATATACATATTTGGTTGTTGGATGTTCGTGTATTGTGTTCACTGTGTGTGCTGTCCCTCTATTTATATAAAGTTTGTTAAGATCACCATGTTTCTATAATAATAAATTAAGCCTTTCGTGTACTTGTAAACAAGTATACGTGGCGGGATTAACACCCCTAAGCTACTTAATATTTCTGGGGTGTGACATCCATGCTACCCGGTCCAAGCACTATACCCACTCGGCCCATTGTCATGGAGGGCCGGGGCGGGCTATGGGCTGTGAAGTTGTACCCATGAGATGATAATAATATTGAATTAGATTGGATCTTAGTATATGATATGAGGCCTGAATTGATTTGGCTGATTATAATACTGGTAGCTGATTATGATATCAATTATCAGACGATATTAATCTAAAATTCTAAAATTATCACAAATTTTACAATTCAATAATTATAAACTGTACATTCAATAATAATAAAAAATATTTTTAATTTGATATGCTGATGTTGTGATGCACTGGTGTATTAGACGGGCTTGTGCGGGTAGCCCATGGGTCAGGCTGTGAAGCCCATGGGTAGGCCGGGCTGCCAATTCTAAGCCCACCTCTGCGGGCCGGGTAGGCCGGGTATGACATTTTTGCGGGCCGGATAGGTCGCGGGATAGGCAAAATACCCGCGGGTAAGGCCCATTGACATCCCTAAATATATCACTACAGAGAGCTACGTACGAAGGCTGATTGAAGATTTGAAGTATTCAATTTTTTATCTCACTTACAAATTGAAGTATTGCAAATTAACATATGAGCAATTTGTCTAAGAGACTAATTCATTGTATGCTATAATTGCCTCAACTAAAAAGAAAAACAAATTCTATGGGTGTTATATATTTATTTCTCTCTTTTTCTGTTAAAAATATAGAATATCAATTATGCCATTTGTTTCCAAGTAAGAAATGTAAACCACTAATATTATTGGTCTGTTTGGCAACCTATGGAATAGCCTCTCTTCTGGAATAGCAAACTATTCCAATTAAATTTGTTTGCCAAACAATATTTTTTGTATGTTCGGAATAGTGCAAATATTAGCTAATCCGGTATTCCAACCCAAAGGTGGAATACCGGAATAGTAATAGTAGAATAGCGATTATTTTTTATTATTATGTTGTGTTATATTATATTATATATAATAATATTATTATTATATTATTGTTATTCAAATAATAATATTCCAACATTTTAGTATATTATATATAATAATATTATTATTATATTATATTTATTATTAAAATAATATTAATAATTACTATCAAATATTATTGTTTTAAAATAATGCAAATTATTATAATTTTTATATTATTGTTATTATTATCATTATTGTGTGATTATGATGTATTATATTTGTAATAAACAATAATTTATAATATACAAAAATAATATTAATAATTACTATGAATTATAATTATTATTTTAATATTTTAAATAATGCGTATTATGATAATTTTAGATTATTGTTATTATTATTAATATAATTATCATTATTATTTGATTATGTTGTATTATATTTGTAATTAATAATATTTTAGTATATTATATATAATATAATTATTAATTATATTATCTTTATTATTAAATTAATATTAATAATTACTATTAATATTTATTATTTTAAAATAATGCAAATTGTTATAATTTTTATATTATTGTTATTATTATCATTATTGTGTGATTATGATGTATTATATTTGTAATAAACAATAATTTATAATATACAAAAATAATATTAATAATTACTATTAATTATAATTATTATTTTAATATTTTAAATAATGCGTATTATGATAATTTTAGATTATTGTTATTATTATTAATATAATTATCATTATTATTTGATTATGTTGTATTATATTTGTAATTAATAATATTTTAGTATATTATATATAATATAATTATTAATTATATTATCTTTATTATTAAATTAATATTAATAATTACTATTAATATTTATTATTTTAAAATAATGCAAATTGTTATAATTTTTATATGATTGTTATTATTATCATTATTATTTGATTATGTTGTATTATATTTGTAATTAACAATATTTTAATATATATATAATATAATTATTATTAATATTATTATATTATCCTTATTATTAAATAATATTAATAATTACTATTAATTATTATTATTTTTCTTATTTTAAAATAATGCATATTATATACTTTTTATATTATTGTTATTATTATTACTATAATTAGCATTATTATTTGATTATGTTGTATTATATTTAATAATTAATAATATTTTAATGTACTATTTACTTAATTAGTATTATTATATATATTATATTATATTGTATCTTTATTTTATTAGTGTTTTATTATTTTAAAATAGTAATAAAATATTATTATTATTTTTTCTTATATTACTATTATTACCATTGTGTTATTAGTTATTGTAGTTATTATTATCATGAATTTTATTATTTTTATTTATTTGAAAAATAATGCATATTATTATTAATGTATTATATTATTTAGTTTATTATTGTTATTTTTATTATTATATTATATCATAATCATTATTATTATCATAACTATCAATATTTGTACTATTTCAATTGACAATTGCCAAACGACAATTTTGCTCTTCCGAATAGTCAAGAATACCACTCTTCTACCACTCTTTCAAAATCACACTATTCTATTTTTATTATTCTAATTACACTCTTCTGACACTATTCCTTGATTTGCCAAACGGACCCATTGTTAATATTGTACTTTAGTCATTTATCATTAACTTAATAATGTTCTTTTATATGTTTTGAGGGGCTAACTGTCACAAATTGTAGATTTGAAATTACAATTTTCAGAACCACGGCAAGTTAAGAAAAGTTATTATAATAAATTGAAGGTTCGGGAGGAGCAATATTACCCCCAATTTTATATTTGATATAGTGCAAATTTATCAATGCGTGGTTCTGTGGTTGCATAACATATGCACTATAAAAAGAAAGATACATATTAAACAATGATTAATGCAACCTTAACGGACACCGTATGTTCAGTCCATGTGTTTTTCATTCGCTACTCGTAGGCTTATAATACACACTTACAAATAAATTAGAAAATAAATTTGTTTTTTTTAAAAGTAGCATCTAACGAAGCTTGAATCTCAGACATCATGAAGATTTTGTACCTCATCACTATACTAGATAGGACTTGACCTATTCTAGATTGAAATACGTCTGTGTTTAATATAATATAATATAACAATTTAGAAGAAAAGAAACTTAGTATTGTTAATTTATTCGATAAAAGAGTGTACTAGATTGACATACGTCTGTTTTAATATAATATAATATAACAAAATTGTAACCACGACCACTAGTTTAAGAACTCATTTATTATGTGGTCGGAAATATTTCCGATTAATATAAAGATGAAAAGAAATCTATTTCTTAGAGTGAAAAATATGTCCTCTAAGGCTCTAACCACATTAATTAAACAACCATCACAGTGCCTACAGTAGTACCACACATATGCAAGATCACTCCAGCAGAATCACTATCTCCAAATTAAATATTCAACTAATATCAACTACTTTTAAGATATACTAGACGTACGCTCGTGTTTCGTACGAAAAAATTAAATTTTAAACTTTCGTATTACAATAATAAAATTATAATAAATCGTTTAAATAATTAAAAAAGGTTGCAAAAAATTTGTTACAGTGAAATCACTGTAGCACGCTACAGCGAAAATATTATTTATAATCATTGTATCAACTATGTTCAATATTTATATACGTAAGATGACCATCAAAATAACTATACTTTTATGATTTCATTTTTCACACACTTTTGTTGTAGTTAAGTTTTGATAATATATTCCAGTTGATCGTCTTCGTACATGCAGTGCATTGAAAGACATAATGATTAAATAACATAATTTGGAAGTCATCCTTTTGTGTACAATAAGGAAAAGGTATATTATAAGATGCGGATTCAGGATTCTCGTCGGGAGATAAGATCTATAATTTTTTTTGCAGGGAGGTAAAATGACGCAGATTTTTTAATATACATGATTATTTTGCAAAAAAAATTATAAATCGTACAAATACACATGATTGTTTTAAAAAAAATCAGAGGGGGCGCTTGCCCTCCCTGGCACAAGTGGCTCCGCCCCTATATATTATTGTGTTTGATCAAGATTTTGTTGGGTTTTTTCCAGAGGCGGATCTATTCACCGGCAAGTTCGGACTTGATTTTCAAAAAACGTAAAATTTTAGTGGGCAAGTGTCAGGGTTGATCTCCACCTCAATGGTCGAGCTTAATTGTGCCCGATCTTAATTGAGCTCTGATCCGCCCGTGATTATTTTATTAATCGAAGTTTGATCATTGTGGATTTTGTCGGTTTGTATTCACACTTTAACGTTAATTCATAAACCGTACGCAGAGAATCAAATCACCTATCGTGTGACATGTGTATCGCACCAAATCTGGATCCTATATTTACATTAAGATTTTTGCAAACAAAACTTTTTAAACTGAATCACCGTAGTTCATCATGAGCGGTCGTGAATTGATGTTGCGCAAGCAACATCTGCATCACGGGCATTTATTGGGCCCACTGATTTGAGTTTGTCGTCCAGGTTCAGCACTGTACCATGAATCTAGCATCGAAAATCTATACAAATACTTTAGAGGGGCATTGTACATTAAGTTTCATACAATTTACGTGTTATTTGATATTTATAAAAAATGTTAAATTCAGATCATGAGTAAATACTAGACGTACGACTCGCGCTCCACGCAAAAAGTTGAATTTCAAACTTTTGTATTATAATAATAAAATTATAATAAACAGTTTAAATAATAAATAAAAAAAAGCAACGACAAAAAAATTTGCAAAAAAGTTACAATGATTTTACTGTAGCGGTGAATAGTGAAAATAATGTTCATTCCACTATGAAAATGAACAGTGGCACAATGTTGCGCCATGAGTATATAGAATATGCTTAACATTTTATATACTATCATCTATTTTTTCTCTTCCAAAATTCGAACAAAATAAAAAAATAATAGTAAAAAAATGAGGTAAAATTGCCAATTTTTTTAGTACAGAACAAACAGATAAATTAGAGAATAACTAAACTATAATAGAATATATTTGTTTTCTAAAATTTGAAAAAAATAAAAAAATTATTAAATACAAAATAAAGGGAAAATTTACACAATACACACGTTCTGAATGGCATGTTTCCGTTTTTTCCAAGATGAAGAGGCAACTCTCTTTCATCCTCCGTCAAAATAGGGGCTGACAACAGACTCGTTGTAACAGATGCCTAGACAGAACAACTATGAAATCCAATCTTCAAGCTTCTTGTTTGTTTTGTTGTGCTCCTCTTTACTCGAGGAATGCAATAGTAGCCTTGATTATGTTTTAGTGTACATGTTTATGCATGCATAATGCTGACTAAACTTTGTAATTTTTATTCCTTAACTCGCTCTCAATATAATTTCAAAATAATCAAATAGGAGGAGTGTTGTGACACTTTATATGATAGGTTCCATTTCACTTGTACTTGTAATTGGAATGTCAACAAGTTGTTTCACAATTTTTTCTTTTCTGAAGTTGCAATAGTTTGTTATATGTAATCAAAGTTTGCTCTTAGGTGATCCAATAGACATGTTATGTTTACAGACCGATCAAATATCAGAGGTTATGAATATCATATAGTTGGCATATCTAAATTCGTCATACAATTATGACTCTTGGTCCAATATATATTGAACAAATCTTCAGTGGTTCTTTATGGTATGATTTTCTAAATTAGGAACGCAAAGGTTTATTAACAAATTCCTCAAACAAGATGTCGCACGTCATTGATAATGATTTTTCAGATCGTACATAATACTTGATGAGATTTTTTCTAACCTTGTCGGGATCGTACTTAAGGTATCTTCGCCCAACACCAAATTATGTTTGGACCACAGTGGTTCAGTAATCTTAAGGTATAGTTTCATCTTTTT
The DNA here is from genome assembly GCA_964058865.1 of Eleocharis quinqueflora. NCBI lineage: Eukaryota > Viridiplantae > Streptophyta > Magnoliopsida > Poales > Cyperaceae > Eleocharis > Eleocharis quinqueflora. The sequence continues at coordinate 273,419 of CAXKVX010001107.1, forward strand.
CTTTATCATGGGTTTGTTTATTTTAGTAAAGTTTATGTGCCTTGATTATTTTCTAACTATTTTTTAATAAACATCTCTTGAATTTTCTAACTAGGTATTAAAATATTATGAAAATATTTAAATATTAACAACTATTTTTTCAATGTTTATGGATTTTATAAGAGAAAAAAAATTGAAAATTTTACAAAATTTTCTAACTATTTTTAATATGTTTTGAAAATTGCTTGATAGAAAAAAAATTACGTATCTTTCAGATCTTTGTACAATTTTTTGAATATTTTCTTGGAAGTAAAATAATTTTGAAAATTCATATCTCTAACAAAAGATCACTAAATTTGGAAATTAAATTGAAAGTGAGAGCTCAATATAGCAGACTATGAGTAAGAGTGAGAGTGAGAGTGAGAGAGTTAGACAGTGCTTTCGAGTTTTAACAAAAATAAATGAAATGAAGTGAAAATGGATGGAAGGAGAATTTATTTACACCTCAAATTAGGGCTGGGAAAATAACTCGTGGCTCGTGACTCGCTCACAACTTGCTCGGATAACAGCTCAGATAAACTCGCTCAGATTCAACTCAAGCCAAATCCAGCTCGAGTTGTCCCGCTTGATTACTATTCGAGTCGAGTTTGAGTCAGGTATGACTCGCTCAGTGACTCGAATACTCGACTTGTATATGGGCCTTCTGAATTTAGTTACCATATTGTCCAGTTTAAGCTATTTGGGCCTTCCGAATTAAGTTGCTATTTTAACTTAAGCTTATTATGAGTTGCTAGTTGAGCTAGTATGCGAGTTGAGTTATTTAAGTTGCTGATTTGAGCTCAGTTGAGCTATTTGAGTTATTTAAACTATAAAAGAAATATGTTAACTAAGCTGAATGTGAGTTGCGAGTTAGCTCGAGTAAAATCCGAGTTGAGTACGAGTTTGCATTTGAACTCGAATGTGACTTGATTACTCGAGTCAGTCCAGCTCGAATAACTATCGAGTTGAGTTCGAGTTGGGGTTGACTCGCTTGAACTCGACTCGATGAACATCCCTACCTCAAATTGAGAGGTTACAACTTTGTAACAAATGACTAGAAGAATTCTCCTTCATTCTCATCCTTTATCATTCATTCATCTAGCAAAATTAAACTGAAAAGCAAGTAAAAAAGAACTTCCTCTCTTCCCCTTAGATATATTTGGATGAAATGAGGTTGATGAATTATGATTGTATTTATAGTTGAATTTTAGTATGAAAATTATCAAAATATCCCTCCATTATAATTGTTAATAGCTATTAAGGGAGCATTTTCGTCATTAAAAAAATACAAATTTACCTCTCATACTAGCTGTATTTAGCTGTTGGGCAAGCGTATTATGATCTTTTTCTTTTTAAATTTCGAGTTTGAATAGCTTTTTCTCGATTTTGGATACATTTTTTAGGGGATACACAACAATTATCGGTGCACTTTCTTGACAAACATAACAGTCTCTGTCCCCATAAAGAGTCATACATTAAATATTTAAATTCATATTACATGAGCTTTAAATTTTTTTTATGATTATCTATAGTTTGACAAAAAAATAAGTTTAGATATGTGTCTGAACTTGCCTCTAAATAAATTCGTCACTATATAAAAAATGAAAGATAATATATTATTCTCTTACTGAACTATTATAAAGTCTTTCTATTACATACATCTAATAAAACAAGATAAATAAAAATAATTCATAAACTCAAAATCAATTTGAATCACAATATAACATATTCTATATACTCATGTCTCAACATTGGTCGCCACTGTTCATTTTCACAGTGCTATGAACAGTGTTTTCACTGTTCACGCTACAATAAAATCACTGTAAACAATATTTTTTTCAAATTTGTTCTCCTGTTGCCTTTTTTTTAGTTAAAAGTTTTATTATTGCAATACGAAAATTTAAAATTTAACTTTTTCACTCGGAGCGCGAGTCGAACGCTAGTTATATATGAGTCACATCAAACTTACAAAAAGGCTGAAATACGAAGGCCACGTCACACACGATATTACACTGCCACAAACAATCAATTATTTCAAAATAGAATAAGGATGAGCGCACTTCGCACCGGGCCGAGCCCACTAGCCCACATTTTCTTTCCTCCGCCGTTTCGCGAGTCGCGACTCCTCTCCTTTCTTCTCTCTTCGCAAAATCAACAACTGAGGTGAGCAATCTCTCGACGCTCCGCCGCTGCATCTTTTGCTCTCTCTATCGCTCTATATTCTTCCATGTTCTGAGTTTCGCCTTTCTTCAAATTTAAGTTCTGATTTCTGTTTTTCTGATAGTTTCCTTCAGATAAAGGTTGGACAGAAAAATTAGAGGTGTAAATTAGGTCAAACTTAAGTTTTATATCAAGTTCCCACATGTGACCTTTGTGCTTTATTATCATATTATAGTAAAGGATCCCCTCTTTTCCTGATATAATGGATAAAAAAGTATAAATGAATTCTGTTAATCAGAGTATGTATTGGTGATGATTCTTCCTGGCCATTTCAAACAAAATATGACAATTTCATAGAAGGATCAGGCCATCTCAATATGTACTGGTGATATAACTGTAATGGTTATTTTAACCAGGGGCCAATACCAATCTCCTGTGCCCCTACTGGTGTTCTACTGTGATGTAATATTGTGAGATACATAAGCTCTGGTACTGTACTACTGAGTGGTATTATGATATACATTGTACGATAGACCCTCATATTAAACCAGCAAAAGTAACACTTAGTCTGCTACTATCTGATAATGACCGGAGATTCTGACTAAAACCTATGCCAGTTGAAACCTGGTACTGGCACATGAACGAATTGGTCTAATTACCCCTCACTACCTTTGTAACTGTTTCCTTCTTTTAAGGAAACATTTCTTTCTTGTTATTGTTCATAGGAGTTGTAGAAAGAAGAGAGCTCTATCAATGTCTGACAAGGGGGGAGAAGAAGGTGAGGCGGGCCCCACTGGGCCAACCATCGGATTTGTAGATACATTGCAAGAGCAATGGCGCAAAACCAAGGAGCATGCTGAGACATACCCGTATGTATGGGGATCGTACATATTGGTCTACACTGGACTCGGTGTATACCTCACTTGGAGGTACCGCAAGCTGCGAGCCACTGAGACCAGGGTGCGTGCGCTCCAAGAGCGGCTGAAGAAATTGGTCGAGGCTGACGAAGCCAAGAAACCACCAACTGCGCAATGATAAGTTTTTGGTTTAACTCATTATTTTTTGTGGGATTGCTGGTATTTTTTTCTTGGAAAAGTGAACTTCCACAGCATTGTACTGCTGGCTTTTAGCCTGTCCTAGTTTTAATCTCTAGAAATAGTCCCTTGGTTTGGAGATTACTCATTTTACATGGTTCTTTTTTCCTTTTGTTGAAACCATCTTATTTTATCTCTGCTTAGACGACATGGGTCATGCACTAATGCTACAAAAGAAGAAAGTCATATTGGAACAATAGCACAGGATAAAAATGGAAAATAAATGGAACATAGGTTGATTAAAAAGTGCGAAAGGGCTCAGGTTAGACTTTTACATCAGGTGAAGACTCTAGTGTAGTGTCCTAATTCTTCTCTTTAATTTGATTTATGTTACAAAGTACTGAGAATATGATTCTAAAAAAATGGTATAAAAAGCATCATTAAGCAATGGTGTGTACTTCCATTGGATGCAACCGGTCGACATTTCTCGGTTTTAGGAAGCATCCATTCGAATGAATGAGCAAAAAGCCCAAAACAGATGAGACTAGAAGCAAGTCTATTTTCATAAGAAAACATAGCTCAAAATAATGAAATGCAAATTTGGGCATTAACAAGATTAACTAAGACAGTTGCATAGGATATTAGGATACTTAAGTGCATAGGATAAGAAACATTGCAGGGCATGAGGGCACTACAAATTAATGCAAAAACAGTCCTACAAATTAACTCATGATGGCTTGAATTGATGTTGGTATGGTCCAGCCAGAGCTTTAATGTGTCTGCCGGGCTTGAACTGTGGGATGGTTCAGGATACCATTATTTCCAAATGGTACCAATCGGGATGTCGCCGTTTTTCTTGAATCCTCTGAACTACTCTCCAACTATGCTCGCAAGAAAATAAAAAAGAGAGATTCAGTGAAAGAAAATCATAGCACATATATGCTTTCAATTCCAGAGACTGACACATTAAAATTGACTACAACATGTACAGTGTCCCAGTAAACAAAATTGAGACCAAACTTCCAAATAGTTTGTGCATGTAGTGAAAGAATTTGAAACTATTTGCTAGAAATACATAAAGCATGTATTATGACAAATTGAAGGAAAAATTTCAACTTACCTCAGTGCTGAGTCGAAGCTTTTCAACCTTGGAAAACACATTCAGTATTTAAAAGTACTGAACTTTATCTCTTACACTGTCATTTATATGAATAGTAACATTTGCTTCAGTTAGAGATGGCACATAGAAAGCATCAGGTGAGAGCCGAAGCTGAGAAACATGACCTGAGTGATAGAATTTGATTAATTCAAGATCTTCTAGATAATCTCTAATTTGAAAATTAAATTATCTCGGTCCATAGCTTTTGATCTTTCAGAGAAACACAATCACCGTTAATCACCGGAAGTCTTTAGTCTTCGAGTAATTCCTCTCAAGTTTGATGGAGAGAGCGAGAGAAGCGGCAACGGCAACGTCTTCTGTGCAAAGAAAAATATCCGAATTACAAATTCTGTACCGAAATTTCCTTTATGCTGCTCTGTGTATCTTAATTTATTTTGCATAAAACTCTCAGTCACTTAAAACCGGAGAGAGAGAGATCTTTTTTTACAAGGTCTCTGTACCTTTAAATATATCTAAATGCAAAAATATGTGTCTGTACGTGAGATTATGTGTCATAAAGTTATCACAGTTTTGTTTTTTTGGAAATAAGTTGGTTAATGCCTAGCTACCACAGTTATGTTATAGCTATCAATATGTGATAGCACAATTAAGCTACCATTATGTTTTATAATAGAAATGCAAACGTGGAGCGTCTCCCAATGCATTTATCTTTACTCTTTAGTAATTATATTTCTCACAGGGTTTTCTTTAGACATGAGTTTTTTTTTTTAATTACCAATATTCATTTGGTTCCCTCAAAAAAATAACATCATATATTTTTTCTATTTAGCCCTCCCTTATATTAATCTTCTTATTAATTTCCTCTCTAATTACACTGCCTTTCTTCAGGAAATACACGTACTTTGAGTTTAAACAATCGATCTAAATCTTTAAACATGATCTTTATATTGAAATTTTTTCGAAAATTAGATTTTACATTTAATACTTTTACTCTTCTTTGGATAAATGAAAAATATTAGTATTGAATGGTGCATAAATCATGGCTTTGCATCTGTCTATAAAATAGCAAAAGAAAAACAGTTTAAAAAAATGTTAAATGTGGTCATCAAAAAGATTTCAATATGAAGCTCATGTTAAACGTTTTGGATCAGTTAGTTGAATTATGAAATTCAAGTTACCGATGTGAAGGGCAAGAGATTTTGAAATTCGAGTTACGAATGATAATTCTTTGGTCAATAAATGAAATTGTCAATTTGATGATCACCAAAAATATTTTGAAGTTCGATTATTTTATGCATGAAAACTAATGGAACTGATGTAAGTTCATGAAAACGACTTAGAACTTGTAGCAATCTATATGTACAGATTTTTGTATGAAAGATTGTTAACTCTATAAAAAAAACATAACTAGTTTCTTTAAAATTTTGAAATTAGTTTAGTTTGATTTGAAAAAGAAATATTAATTAGCAACATTATTCAGATCACTATTTTCAATAACCCTGACCTCTTTTTGTTTTCTATGGTACATTAAAGTCGATTGCAATTTAGATTGTTTGACAAGACATTAAGACCATGGTAACCTACGCATTTTGGAAGTCTCTTCATAAATTTATGAGATTGCAAGTTTTGAATTAGTCAGTACCGCGTGGTTCAATTTTAACTGAATTAGAAGTCGCGCTCGCGTTTCGCGCGAAAAAACTAAAAAGAAAACAATGACGGAAAAAAATTGGAAAAGAAACGAAAATATTTTTTAAAAAATTGCTACAAAAAAATTTCGGGAAAAATAAAAATGCTACAGTAGTCATACCCACCGTAACTAAGTATGTTCAACCTTTATATAGATAAGATCAGAGAGAAAATCAGAAAACCCATAACAATTTTTTTTATTCAATGTCCATAATCTTACAACAAAACCCATATTTGAGCAGCATATTATTTGAATTAGTCAATAATCAGTGAGCTACATTCAAGCTTTATTGTTAATAATTAATAAATTTCGTCAAGGTCAATCTTGATTGTTTATTGTTTACGTAGCTCTTCTAAATTTCATCAAGAGTATGTTTGAAAAAACATGCCAACAAAAACAATCTAATACTTAATATCCATATATTTTTGCAGAACCCCCTCCGTACAAATTTGTTTTGCATCTAGGTCTAGAATTATTTTTTATTGCATATAATTTGTTGTTGAATAGTGATTTTTGCTAACAAATTGTATCCAACCACACACACACACACAGAATTTTCAAGCTTTTCGAATGTGAAATATTCAAATCAAATAATGTGTTTGTGTTTTACTAAATTTTCTTTTACAAAGAATTGAATAAATTAATTTTCTTTTATAGAAGAGTAAATTTATGCACTTGGCCATTTTTTACATGCTAATCTTATCCAATCTGCTTCCGGTTGTTGCATACATTGCTTCGGGTTGATGCGGAGAGAATTTTGCCTTTTTCATTTTGCTCCCTTTTTATCTTCTATATTAAATTCCTCTGAAAAAATGTCTGAAAATCACACAAAGGACTAAGACAATAGCTAGATCTTATAATTAAATTCAACTAAATTAACTTTCATTCAATAAAGTGGTCCAATTTTCAAATAAAAACTCTATACAAAATTTATGTGCAATTATGGTTGATCAAATTATGTCTATAACTTTTTTTCTGTTATATTTTTCATTTCCAGGCATGATATGATAGATAGCTCATAGCTCTTGAAGTTATCAAGATAATAATGGTTATTAATTGATCTATAATTCTTCATTTAATAAGCTAGATTCTATAAAGATATTTTGAAAGATGTCTTCTTGTAGGGCTGTCAATGAAATCATTTTGATTGTTTACTTGATCCGTATTGTACCCGCTAAAACGGATATGGATAAGATTTTTTCGTTAGCTTATTTGACATGAGTATGGGTAGGAAAAAAATTTCGGGTAAGGTATGGATAAAAGCTATATCGTACATGTTACCTATTGGATAAATTTTATAAATATATATATTATAATTTATTTCATAGCTTGAAAACAATTAACTAAATTAAAATTATAAAAATCTGCATTTCTAAAAAAACTATACATCAATCAAATATACATGTCTTGTTTTATTATTAAATAATGCATCATGTATTTTGATAAAGAAATTAATTTGCATTCTATTTCTTTGATAATATTTCATTAGTAAGTATCAAGTAATATATTTTTTCACTGATAAATGATATGAGAAGAAATTTTGTAATACCTAGAACATGATTTATTGTTGTATTATATTATTATATAATTATTTGATACTATTAATTTGTCAAAATCATACAATTTTTTATTAAAATTTATTTTTTTATTCATTATCTACTTACCCGTTTCGTTATCCGAAATTTTTGACGGATATAGATAAGATATGGATAAACAAAATTTTAATAAATATGAATAAAATATGAATAAATAAAATTTTAATAAATATGTATATGAAAATATCTCTACTCGTATTCTATCATATCCATTGACAACCCTACTTCTTCGATGAAAGGATGATATTCTTGGTAAATATCTTGCAACAATAATAGCTCCTCAGAAATTAAATGATTTTAGCAACACAATATGAAAAAAAAATATATCTTCGGTTATCCATTCCTTATTGGTAAAATTACAAACTTCAAATTTTGGTAGAAATGAAACAACGAAGAAAAAAGGTTTCCCGCTCTTCACGGTCATAATTGACGAGCATTATATTGATGATAGGATACGGATGGATCCGCATCTGCTGTTTTTTTTTTTTATAAAAGTAGGGTTCTGTTTTTTTCGATTTTGACCGTCTAATTTGAATCAGACTGTTCACAGATGACATTCAGAGGACTGTATATTTTATAAGTTTTAAATCTGAAATTTTAACGGTCCAGATCAGAAGAGCAGGATCCTGCTCTTGCTAAATAAAAGCAGCTGATACGATTCCGGATACGGATAGGGGCATAGGGCTGTCAATAGGTGCTCCTTTAATCGTTTTTTATTTTGTTTTCTAACGGATAGAACGATTACGATAAAAAAATTTATTTTGTTTAAATAATAAAATAGTTAACGAAAATATATTGTTTCGTGATTATTTGTTTCGTAATTTTATTTGTGACTTTGTATTGTTAAAATTGTTTTGATTTCACATAAAAATTGGCTATAATGAGAGAATGTGATGAGAGAGAATATGAAAGATTACTCGAAAGAAAAGATGAAGGATTTAATTCCTATGTATAGCTAGAAACGTTCATCACCGGTCCTTGGTTTGCTTTAGTGTGATGAGACTCTTGGATACTATACGGTACACTATCGCACTGTATGGGATACGTATCTGATACTCCGATACTTGGATACTCCTTGGAATACTTATCTGATAACCATGTGGCGTATCCATGTGTATCGAGGTTGATGTATCTGTCTATTTTATTCACTTTGACCGACAAATTCAATCTCTGATACGCCTCGAGACGTTTTGAAACTCTATGTGATAATCACGTCTTGTAAAATCATTGATAATTTTTGTTATATTGCTATGATAATGAGTGAAACATGAAGCATGAATGAGATTCGAACCCAAGACAAGTCACACTATTAATTTTGATTAATTAATTTATTATTCTAATATTTTAAATTAATTTTTAATTAAAATTTTAATTATATAGCTGCATCCGTATCTAAGGATTTTTGAAATCGTCGTATCGCTGCATCCGTATCGTATCCGATACGATACCCGCACCTGCACTTGTGCAACACAGGATGAGAGAGTAGATGGTTAAAAATCGAAGGAAATGAGTTCAATCGTTTTGATTCGTTTCGATCATTTCAATCGTTTTCTTTAACAAAACAGTTAACGCAACAAAATTTCTTAATCGTTTATTAAACAAAACGGTTAACGAAACTACCTTTTTCGTGATCGTTTCACACGTTTGACGGTCTAAATTCGGAGATGCTATAATTTTGTAAAAAGAAAAAAAAGAAAGAAAGTCTTGGCGTGTAAGAGGGTGGACAATCCAGTCCCACTAAGCAATTTAAAGGAGATTTCTGAGAAGGAAAGAGACATGAAAAAGATAGCGCATGTAAATCATTAATTCCACGCGTTCATGGACTTGGTTTTGCTAAAAAAAGAGAAAATTCCAAATTGTTTTTAAAGTGGAAATTATAATTACTAATTATATAAGGATTGTTTTTTTTATGGCACTAGGAATATTGTGAATTTATGCATGTCTATTTTACTATCATAAAGTGAGAGCACTAATTAGCATAATTTTTAATGGCATTGAGAATATTGTGAATATTGCACTTTCTTTCAATTTTTTTAATTTGATAACTGTCATGTGATTTTTTTTATTATTAAGGAAAATTTGAGGGCACGGGCCTCTTTTTTTCTCAAAAGAAAAAAAGAGAATATAATCTTTCCGCTTTAAACTTTCATAAAGAAATTTTCAATCATATATGGAACGAATTGTCTTAACCACTATACAAAATTTTGGTTTGATGAATTATTATATTTGTTTTTAGAAGAAATGAAACATTTGCGCTCAAATCTAATTAAATATTTGTTTCAACAATAATTTGAATTCGATTAGCAAACTCTTTTATAATGTGAAGCCATTTTATTTTAATCCAATAATTACAAATTATAACATAGTGTTGGTATCGCTTTTTATAAATAGCACATGAAGTTTGTTGAAAGCAACTCACAACTTGGATATTTCAAAAGATAGATACACTGAATACTCTTATTTATCTGGGTCGTTCAATTCATCGAGATTGACGAAAAATTATTCACTTAAATTTTTGATGTATTTTTCAAAAAAATCACTTTTTGCCATTCTCGACGGATAAACTGAACCGTTCAGGTGAACTACATATTCAGTATATCTATCTTTTGACCCGAATTTTTGCTCTATTTTTTTGTTGTTGGCAGAAACCCGTAGGAAAGCAACAAGTTGGCAATAAGCAAATGCTTACATTACTTTGATGCAAAGAAATGCTCATAGTATTATAGTTATGTGTAACAATAAAGTACTTTCAACGGTCAATAGTCAATACAAACGAACATACCTCCTTCTTAGCTCTATTTCAAACAATATATATACATGAGCATGGCTAAAATAATATGCATAGTACACCACATAATGTATTATGGGGTCATTTGTATTTAATTTGGTCATTAAATTGATATTTAAGTTGCTCAATAAATTCTTCATATCAAAATCTTGTAGGAAATAAAATTTCGTGATTTTTAGAGTTTTCTTGCTATTTTTTAAATATTTTTTAAAAACAGTCCAGAAATGACACTTTTGTAGTATTAAATCTGGACTGTTTTTAAAAAATATTTAAAAAAATAGAAAGAAAGCTCTAAAAATCACAATTTTCCTACAATATTTTCATATGAAGAATTTATTGAGCAACTTGAATATCAATTTATTGACCTATATCTATATACATAGTACGAAATGGGGTGTACTATGCATATTATTTTAGCCATGCTCTATATACATTATTCAATTATTATATATTTTAATTATCTCTTAAGCAATATATCAGAATTGCATGGACCGGCAGTTGAACAGGAAAAAAAATCAAATTTGGTTCAACGGTCAAATAGTTGAATTGAATGAGAGTATATTACTAATAATATAGTACAGAATTATACGTAGAAAATAATATAAAAAATGTACTACAAGGCAGTTTTAATGAAAATCAAGGAAATTATAATAAAAATGTTTGCTTCGATTTTTCTACTTATTTCTTGTTTTAGATATAACTGGACTGAAGTTGTTGTGAGCTGAGTTTATTAACACTTTATAATTTAGTTTATGTTTTTTTATTAACGACTCTATTTATATTGGATTTTTTCATAAAGGATCAAAGAACTAACAGATAGGATCAATGATCTCCTAAATATCACAGAGGATCAATGACGCAAATAATACTTGCTCTCCTAAATTTTTTCATTTTTTTTTCAACTCATGTGCAATTTTAAACTAACACTTAGGGACGCAAGTATTAGTTGCGTCATTCGCTCTCTAAGATATTTTTAGAAAATCTTTGACCACATCTATTAAAAAAATAGTTCTTTGATCCTTTATGAAGAAATTCCATTTATATTAGATGTTAGATCTTTGATACATTATAGGTGTCAAATTTCTCTCTTCGGCGTTTGTTAGAACTTGAACCTGTGACTTAGTGATAGCGATAAAGTTACTGACCATCATTGTTGGATACACAGGTTCTGATTTATGTTTTATTTTTATTTTTTGATATAAGAGATCCCAAAATCTCTAACATATATTACTAAACACATCTTAACGAAATATCCACATTTGTGATTATGAAGACTTGAATTCCTGACTTTAATGAAGTTATTCTAATTAATTACCACTTAAGCTACTAAATCATTTGCATTTATATTTTCTTTATAATGAGATAATTGTTAAAGCCTTCAATATATTCTCAATGGTAAATATTGTTATTTGAATATTCAACAATCAACATGCGTTCTCCCAATTTTTTATACTATTCTCTATTATACTTTGCAAAATCAGTATCATCTTTTGCTTCACATTTATCTTAAATTTTTTTAAATCGAAACCACCGATTGAAACCATCCAACATAATGTTCATGAATCCTTATCTGTTGTAGCGCACCATACATCTGACAGTCTGAATTCGTTGTGCTATATGAATCGATCGACTGCGATATGATTCAGGAGAGTGAAGTTTTGTGGCACGAATCTAAAAGCATATGAAAACGGATACAACGATTCAAAACTCTGTGTTATATGGGTCGTGCGCGTCAACAGATTTGCTTTCTAATCTTCATATCTCAATAGAAAATATTATATGTTCTTTTTTTATTTGAAATCCGTAGGCAATTATATATTCTTTTTAACGTGTTGTATAATGATTTTGATGAGCTCACCATCTCACTAGAGCAAATTATATATTCTAAATCTTCACTTACAAAAGTATTGTAAAATGATTTTAATAAGCTCACCATGTCATGCTATATTAGAATAATAAAATACTTTAAAAGTATGTACATATCATAATTAGACTATTATAGAAACTCTCTAACTACCAAATAACACAAGTATTTTTCTAAATATTAAACTATTGTAGAAACTAACAAAATAAATAAAAAATTACCTCATAAAAAAGAGTGAACATTGAAGGGACGAAAGTACATACGAAAAACACATAAATAAGTAACAAGATAATTACATAAAATTGCTCGCAATGTGTTTGTGAAGTTTTCTAGACAAATTGTGCATTCATATCTAGAGTTGATTTCATTTGCACTCATTTTCTGATCAGTTAGAGAGAAAACACCAGTGACCTCTATGTTTTTTATGTACTTTAAAGGACCCTTAAACTACAACTCACGAAAATACAATCAAGTTATTACAATATTTGACGTAGGTGAAGCATGGTGAAAATCCAACAACAGAAATTAAAAAGTATGATTTTACCCTAAAGAGTTCCTATGTTTCATCATAAATAAGATGTTATTTAATCTATCTTTTCTTCAGATATCAGATTTCTCTTCATATGTAGAGGTTTTTGTTTCTGTAAGGTCTTTATTAACAAAATATTTACAACGATACAAAAAACGTGATCTCCTATTAGAGTATTTTTGTCACACCCCAGAAATAATGACTAGCTTAGGGGTGTAAATCCCGCCACGTGTACTTGATTTCAAGTACACGAAAGGCTTAATTGGCCACTCAGAAACACATATAAGATTTATTTATTATACTTAATTTGAAGGAAAAGCACACATTTCACACAGTACATAATCATCCAATGAATACATATATATAATCCAGCGTCTGGATACAAGGTTTTCAGCGGAAGCAAAACAAAAGTAAAATACATACTGAAGAGGGCGATCCCATCAAAGGATGTGGGACCGACCCTAGCTAACCTACTACACACTAATCCTAACAAAAAGGAATAAAAGAAAACAATGAAGTGATCCTCAAAACGGAAGACGCTGGGGACTCCATCCTAGCGCTCTCCTCTGGACATCAAAAGAACTTCTGCTCCTTACCTGGACCCCACAACCAACCGTGGAACATGAGTAAATTATAAAAATTTACTCAGTGTGGATTAAGGTCCAGCCTTTGAGATTATATCCGATTCAAGGTTGGACCATTCACTTTTACTGAGATTAACTAACATTTAAATGCTACACCTAAATGTGTATTTGTCCACCATTAATCAATTTAATGTTTTATCCAAAGGACGATACGAGAAAGAAACCCAAAAATATCATGAGGAATAATAGTATATATATATAGGTAGTAAGAATAATATCAAGGCTCCCAGACAAGAAACGATTTGTCAAATTAGAAAACCCCGATGTAGGACTTCAGGATTCGCCCCCTCAGACGGGTCGTAACCACAAGCCTAAGGGTATTGTTAGGCGGGTCCCAGATCAACCACAGGCCCAACGTAATCGTTGGACGGGTCTCAAATCAACCACGGCCTAACTAAAATCTGAGTTTCCAGAACGAAACGCCCTGGTAAATGCATGAGCGGCTATAAAAGCACACACTCGATCAAAAAGCGAACCGAGAAACCTACCCTCACAAAAGATAAGAAAATAAATTTAAACTCTCGGTCTCAGCTGTCATACGGAAATAAGGAACCGACTACCCGTTTGAGTAACAATAATAAAAGGGAACTCCCTGTACCAACCAGGGGCCAAAGGGGAGCCCCAAACTTCCTCTGTACCAACCAGGGGCCAAAGGAGGAAGTCCTTCGAATATTAGGAGATCCCGAAACATCGGCTAATAGAAATATAAAGAACGGAATAGCTCCAATACGTCACATATGACACACATACTCTAAACTGAGAAACTGAACCTTAATCACTCAAAGGAAGATATTATAATATTTATACTAGTAAGGATCTTGAAAATCAAATACTCGAACTGGCACTACGAGCCACCAAGTGATGGTCATCGTTGGTGAGCAGTGATCGAATGTCCTTAGGGACATCTCGAGAAATGGACCCCACGGGCGAAACCGTTTACCGTACGTAATCCATCCTCACGATGCCCCCAGACTACATCCGTCCTAGCTAGACTCACCGGCCCGACTCTCATCACTCCCAACGAAAATATATAAATAATATTTGATACGCATCTACCTATAAGTAGTCTAATAGCCTATACGATCCATATAACAGATCTCACGTGCAATATGAATGCAGGTGACATGCAATGCAGGTTGGTCAAAATAATTGGTTCAGTTACCAATATGAATTCATGACAGTTCAAGATCTACGGGCCTGATTATAAGTTGTTGGTAATTTGGTACTGCAGTTCAATTTAGGTAAGACTGGTAGGTCCTAAAGAAGAGAGAGGAATATAATCCCCAGGAATCCACACCTGTTAACGAAGAAGTGCGGCGTTGATATCTAGGCGTTTATTTGGAGAATCTCTGCAATGTCATCGACTCTGTCAGCGCCCACATGGTCAAGAGTCACCTTGTCTTCCTATTTGGCGTTAGGATTTTATCAGTCTAGTGTGTTGTAACATTCTTTAACTTATGAAATCATATAGATAAAATCTAAACGTTGAGACGTCCTTGAAGCTCCTAATATAATGTCATTATCATGTTTACTTAGTCAGATCTCTGTGCAGTGTCCTGTCTGCACAGAGAGTGTGAGAATCCTATTCTTATAATTTTCTATTTCTTTATTCAGTGCTCAATTTTAATTTATTTATATAAGTGATATCTTAAATTATGTGTTTGCTAATGTTCTGATTTAACTATGTCGTTAAGACGATATCCTATAGAAAACTAGAGAAATAGCACGAAGCAAGCATGTTATAAATTCAACCACTTTTAGTTGTGCACTTTTATTATTAAACTAAGAAAAGAGGAAAGGAAAATAGTTAATTAGATATTAACTAATATGTGTATTTATATTATGTATGTGTTTATAGAGAAATTGATCAATATATACATTTATGTTTATATTATTACTTAGTCACATTAACGTATGTGTATCGTACGTAATTAATTGGGTAATACATTGTGATATAGAAAAATTGATCAATATATATTATTATACATATAATTATACTTAGTCCAATTCTGTCGGTGATGTGCGATATTTATTAATACACATATACAATATATTTAAATGTGTTTTTAAAATTAATTAGTTGTGTTATTATAATATTTAATTAATTTAATCGTCGCATATAATTGTAAGTCAAATATCAATATGTCATATACGATGTGGTACCTAACCAATTATTCTACCATATAACTATGTCGTATATTTATTTGTTATATTTGTTTGTGCTAAATATAGTATAGAATAATATATAAAACACAAGTTGGTCAATTTTTAGTTTATGTTTGGTTGTGTTAATTCTTTTGGAAAGGGTGAATTATATCACGTGTATTAAATTGTATTTTAAATTGAGTAAGATTATTCATATAGATGACAATGACCATTATCATATAATAACACTGTTTATGATTAATAATAAATACAATATTAATAACTCGCTATTTGGTAGTTGCATGTTATAAGGAGTTTAATTAAGCATTATGTTTAATCCTATATAAGTATAGTTCATTAATTAAGTATTCAATTTCATATATTAAAAATTATGTTTAGTCTGACCAAGTTGTGTTAATCTTTATGAAGGTACTTTAACGTCAATTATGTTTTAGTATTTTATTGACGCGACATTACCTAGAGGAATTTGCAAAGTTTACACGAATATAGATGCATATTCTTTCTTTAGCTTAAATATTCGTCAAGTCTGTTTAATGAAAATCGTATTGTCATATTCAGTTACTAGTTTCTATTTCAAGTATAAGATCTTATGTATTTATATTTACATTATTTATTTTTATGAAATTAGTTGAGATTCTAGTTGATTAAGGTAGGATTTAATAAATAATCATACAAATACATGATAATAGACAATAATTATTGTAGTAATGTATAATTATATTTAATTCGGTTTGAATATTATCCTCCTTAGTCCTAATGGTTACTTTTCTATGTAACAACAAATGTGTATATATATATATATATATATATATATATGTATATATATATTTATATATTTATTTGTATATTTACTTCACTAAAAATCTATTTGACTATTAAAATGCTTATTTAACCTATTTCTATTGTTACCAAATTGGTCCCATAGTTTTCGGCATTTTACTACGATCGTTTTCATGTAATTTCCATTTAAATAGGTTCTTTCTCCAACTTTTGCAATGTTGTCGCAAAACAGTCCCTGCTCAGGGACTGTTTTCGAAACAGTTTTAATTTTTATTTACAAATTAGTCCCTGGCGAGGACCCAGTTTTAAGAACACTTAGTTTTAATTCGTAAACATGCCCTTAAAGGACCCAGTTTTCAGAAAAGTCCACAAAAACGCCCCCAGAAAATTTACAGAAAGCAGTTTCTTTATAAAAATGCCCCTGAATGCTGTCAGAGGCGTATTTTTGCTGTTTAACCCTGAATTTTTGCTGACAGACAGCCAGATTCGTACCAGAATTGAAATTTCGCTGGTACGAACTGGTACCTCTGTATTTTTGCCCTCGTACATTAATCTAAAGCATCAAGTTCAGAGATTAAGGAGAATACGTACCTAACAACGGACCATCCAGCGGTGTCGGATCAGCGGGGAAGAGTTCAGGTCAGTGGGGGACGAACTCGGAAACGGTTGTGTGTCGTACGGGAACTGCCCAGGACAGCGACGGCAGCAGGGGTGTTGCTCTTCGGGTCGGGCTAGCGGTGGCTGGTGGCGAAGCCCTTCGGGTCGGGCTCGACACAACAAGGAAGAGAGGGATCGACAAGGAAGAAAAGGAACACCGAGATTTTGGTGCGGGGCAGCACAAGGAGAACGTGTGGGGTCCTCGACGGTTAGTCGGCACTCGTTCGGGTCGTATGAGGAGGGGAAGGACAGTGGGGGTGTTGTGAGGTCGAGGTACAATGCGGGACACCCGGGTTGGCGCCGGGATCGCGTAAGCGGAGCGATGGCACCGGCATCGGCGATCTTGCCGAGGCAGGGATGATGGCGGAGGCACAAGGGGGACTCGATTCCCCCATTTCTGTTTTTCCCCTTTTTCTGTGTCTAACGAAAGAGAGAGGAAGAAAGCCACAGGGGCTCACGGGAGGGAGAGAGAAGGAGAAAGGAAAAGAAAGGAAAAAGAAAGAAGTGGGTGTGGTCCCGAGATTTTCTGTGGCAATTCGTATGTGTCTTTTCCTGTGGCTTACAATTCCTAGTCCGAACGGGTCGGCTACCCGTCCCACGGAGGGTAGGAGCCACAGCACCTTTTTAGAGAAACTAAGTGGGAGTTTTGAGCTTCTACGACAGTAATGATGTAGCCAATCGTGTGGTAACTGCTTTAAAGGC
This sequence comes from Eleocharis quinqueflora, assembly GCA_964058865.1. Classification (NCBI taxonomy): domain Eukaryota; kingdom Viridiplantae; phylum Streptophyta; class Magnoliopsida; order Poales; family Cyperaceae; genus Eleocharis; species Eleocharis quinqueflora. The sequence continues at coordinate 291,163 of CAXKVX010001107.1, forward strand.
AAATTGCATCCATCATTGACTTGTTACATAGGGGTTGCTTGATCTAAGATAATGGTAAGGAGTTCTAAGGCTTATTGTGATGGGATTTGAGTGGCAATTCGTGTTGCAAGTTATGATTTTGTTAAATGAGTTTTCTCAATTTTTTTATTCTCTTTATAATGTGTTGTAAGTAAATTAGATTAGTTGATATTTGTGTGTAAAGATTGTAGTTAATTTCGTTAAGTGATTTAAATTTTGAAATGGGTTAATTTTAGTGGTTTTAAATTCTGAAAATTATATAATTGAATTAGTAAATTTAAATTTTTATTAAATGGTAATTTCATGATTAATAAGATAATTATTTATTAATATATTCGTCAAAAATTGGTGGGTTTTACAATTTTTCAAGAAATTATTGCATTCTTCTGACGGAACATATAGTGCCACCAAACATAGCGGATATTTCAAGGGAAAAAAACTAACATGAGAGGACGGACGATCTTGTATCAAAGTAAATATATACTGATTAAAGACCTTAACTGAACAAAAGCCTCCACCTATGAAGAAAAATCTACTATCTAAGTGAAAAATAGATTACTTAGTTACTCTTTAGGGTGACAAGAGCTATTTAGGATGAAACAAGGTTTTTAATTTCTATCGTTGGATTTTCATCATACTTCACTTACATCAAGTATTGTACCAACTTATTTATTTTTCTGTGTGTTTTGTAGTTTAAGGATCCTTTAAAAATACATAAAAATCATATAGACCACTGATATTTTATCTCTAATTTATCAGAAAATGAGTGCAAATAAAATCAACTCCAAAGAGGATTGCACAATTTGTCTGGTAAACTTTACAAATACTTGCGAGTAATTCTATATAATTATTTTTGTTACTTATTTATTTCCACTGCTCTTGCATATTTCTTGTACCAAAAGATAAATGATCTTAAATTATTGAAATTCTAAAAGCATTGCATTCATGTTCTAATACTTTTATATACACAAAAGTTATTGCTATTTGCTTGCACAATCAACTATTAAACTATTATAGGAACGATCAAAATAAATTAAAAATTACCTCCTAAAAGAAGAGAGGGTAGACGACACGACGAGAGGAGAAAAACACGAGATTGGTGGAGAACATGGATGATCTGACAGAGTCGATCATTCTCATTCCCATAAAATAAAGAGAAAGTTGAGAAGGTGGAAGACGGCTAGAGGATGAAGAAGAAGAGAAGACGAGGAAGAGGGAAGACATGGACGAAGCTTTTTATATATAGAGTTGGGATACAACAACGGTCATTAATCAATAACTGTTCCTTTATGTCTAAAGAGGGGCAACACTTGCTTTAAATTATCGTCGCCTTAAAATTTTACGAAAAAATAATTCTGAAAAGTACAAGCAACAATTGTCTGAAAATAACTGTTGCATTTTCTCACCATAAAACAACGATTATTTAAAATAACACTTGCATTATCTTTTCTATTTTTTTTTTCACTTTTGCCAATGATGTTTTACAAAATCTCATTTGACTGTTGTATTATGAGTGTTGCTAAATCACCTATATGTTATAATGAAAAAAAATCTTTAGAAAAACTAAAATTTGTATCTGATAGAATATTCGGTCCGTAAGAGTCAGCAAAATACTCCTGCTCTTTCAATCAAATTCGTTGCCACAACACAATAATTTTAAGGATAATGTTTCGTAGATACCACATTTGATACCAACTATTGATACCGATTTTATTATGCACTTTTATTTGAGTTATCATGTATATTATTTGAGTTATTATGCATGTTATATCATAACAACTATTTCAGTACAAAAATTAACATGTATAACTATTTCATTATAAAAAATAAAAGCATGATAAATCAAATAATGTGCACGATAACTCAACTAAAAGTGCATAATAAAATCAACAATATGTATAATCATTTCATTACAAAAAATAACATGCATAATAACTCAAATAATATATAGTATAATTCAATTAAAAATAAATAATAAAATCGATATATATCTCATAATTTAATTGTTACATCGTATTTTACTGAGGGTAAAATCATGCTCATTCCGCCCTTCCGAAGGCTACAGATCCGAAAAACTACGGGGGCTAATGCACAGAATGCTACGAAAAAAAATCTGACCAATTAATTTCCATTACTGAGCGCACACGTGCAAAATATCTATTTGTCAGCTTTGGGGCTATTTTATTTTCGCGTTTCTCCTCATCCTCTCTAGAAAAAAATAAACCCTTTCCATATTCTCCAATATTTACTTGCTGTGTTTTCCATTTGTGAGGTAAAAAGATTTTTTAATCCGAAAATCGCTTGATTTACAGAGGAAAGATCTAGCCTTTATGGATTCACGTATCAAAGGTTCGGCAGTTCTGATCTGATCCAATCCAGACCTCTCGATTTTCTCTCTTCTGGGTATCCACCGCTTATTAGCAATTTAATCGATTTGTATCTTCTTAGTTGTTAGTCAACATTTTGCTATATTTCGGGGCTAAATCGAGTTCTGGTATCGTTTGGATCTTTTATAGCCAGTCCCCGAAATCTGATTTTGAGGGCTTTGTTCTTTGATTTGATTGCTTAATTTTTTGAAAAAGAGCCTTTTAGGAATTAAGGCGATTTCGCGTTATTCCCTTTGATCTTTATAGCAGGTTCTTGAACTGAAGCACCTCTTGGATCTCTTGCTTGGGGTTGTAAATTCTTGAACTGCCTCTAAGTGCTTAATTTGGGGCAATACAGTGTTTCTCGTAAACTGATTCTAGTGGAGTTGCATTGAAGTACTAGTTCGATCTGACCTCTATTCAGGGGTCCCATCAAACCCTATTTTGGCCTTGTTTTTGGCTTTAAACTACGCAAGATATGACCAAGTGGAGCACCAACTAGTTACTGTCTTCAATTCAGACAGGAGGGAAAATAATAGTACCAAGAGAAAAGCCTTGAAGTCTAAAATTTGGTGTTATGGGTTGTGCAAGTTCGAAGCAATTCCACGATCACAACCTCCATGATGAGTTAAAAATAAAACCGAGAAAAGGATCCAGTAGTTCTCTTAGAAGGTTGGTTAGTTATAGTTCTAGCAAGAGAAGGGAAGAGTTAGATGAAGAAGAAGAGGGGGTAGTGATAGCAAATGCCGAGAGGAGTAGCTCTCTCCGCCTTATTCGCAAATTCCAGAATAACCACACGTCAATTCCTGCACAATCTGGAGAGGCTGAGAACAAAGCCACTAATGCTACTGAAACGATGGGCCATCATAGGAGGCGACGGAGTCGGGCGCATGCCACCGGTTTTGATGCCAGGGTGGGTGACAGAGTAAATGCTGAAGTCGTGAAAGAAGAAGTTAAATTGAATTCAAATTTTAACACAAACCCGAATTTATGTTTGAGGGGTGATGTACCAAATGGGGTGGAGGTTGAGCAGGTGTCTGCTGGTTGGCCCCGCTGGCTGTCCGATGTTGCTGCAGAGGCTGTCAGGGGTTGGATCCCCCGTAAAGCAGAGTCCTTTGAGAAGCTAGACAAGGTTTTTCTCTTAACCTAAATTTTAAATTCAAAGTTGGTATCTTGGATAACTCGTTGTTAGGTTTATGGTTTATGTGTTGTTTTGAAGTATGTGAGCACAACACTTTAAAAATATTTTAAAGCAGAGAACTCATACCAAATAGAAAAATCTCCATTGCATTCTTGCACAGATATAACTGTGGACACAAGCAATCTAGAACTGAATTAAGAACAGGGTGAGATTTGTGTACCTTGGTCTAGTTAGTACAGCTGAAAAAAGTTAAGAACACATTGTTTCTGGTATAAGTGGGTAATATTTATGCTGGGTTTGCAAATTTCCCTAGTCAATTGTGTTCACTTATTTTAATTATTTTGACAATTTTTCGTGCCACCTTGTAAGTTTTTAGTGAGAAAGCTTACTTTCTAAATGGAGCCATGGTTTTGCCTGAACATGCTGTAATTTGCTAACGCTGGTTAGTGTGCCCTTTAGTCCTATACCAGAATTTTGATGGAACCTACTTGTCCATATGTATGAAACAAATGCTGAAAAAGATTTGTTATTTTGGTTACACAGTATATTAATAGGAAGATGCTAGGTTGTTGCCATATGCTCTATCAAATGAAGGGTTTTCACTGGAGATTAAATCTGTTTCCATAAAAAAACATTGTGAAAATAAAATAAAAAAGATACTTGTTTGTCCCATCTGTTATCTACTTTATCGTGCCATCAATAGTCTTGGCAGCCTGATTATTTTTAACACACCTTAGCCCAATTAAATCCGACTTCAATAATTTTCCTGATTTATTTTTTGGGTTTTCTTAGATAGGTCAAGGTACATATAGCAGCGTGTATAGGGCTAGAGATTTGGAGACGGGGAAAATAGTGGCTTTAAAAAAGGTGCGGTTTGCAAACATGGACAAGGAGAGTGTGAAGTTCATGGCCAGAGAGATCCACATCCTTCGCCGTCTCGACCACCCAAACGTCATCAAATTGGAAGGCCTCGTTACCTCCTGCGTCTCGAGCAGTCTCTACCTTGTTTTTGAGTACATGGAGCACGATCTTGCAGGCCTTGCTGCCACTCCAGGCCTAAAGTTCACCGAGCCCCAGGTACTTCTCTCTTTTCTGATCCTTATTGTAATTGTAAATGCATACACAAAGATCTTTTTTATGATCTGTTTTTTTCTAGGTGAAGTGCTACATGCAACAATTGTTATCAGGTCTAGACCACTGTCATACCCATGGGGTCTTACATCGTGACATAAAAGGAGCCAACCTCTTAATCAACAATGATGGCATCCTGAAAATAGCAGATTTTGGGCTGGCCACTTTCTTCAACCCAAACCAGAGACAGCAACTGACAAGCCGGGTCGTGACGCTGTGGTACCGGCCACCTGAGCTTTTGTTGGGGTCCACCAATTATGGCCCTGCTGTCGACTTGTGGAGTGTTGGGTGTATTTTAGCTGAGCTACTAGCAGGGAAACCTATCATGCCTGGGAGAACTGAGGTACTTAATTGTTTCACATGTATTGCAAATAAACAGCTAAGCTAGAAACATAGAAACAAAAACAGCACCTTCCAGTTTTGTATAAAGGAATGGGCTATATATTATATCATTAATTTGAACCTATCATGCTTGTTAGAAAAAAGGTATGATAAAGGTATGACATACCGTCCTTAAAATGCATCTGCAATCCTACATATTGTAATGTCGTTCTAAGAAACAAGATTTTACAGACTGTCTTTTTGTTTGATAGGTGGAGCAACTGCATAAAATTTTTAAGCTGTGTGGGTCCCCGTCGGAGGAATTTTGGGCCAGCCTGAAGCTATCTCGGGCTACCATTTTCAAGCCCCAACACCCTTATCGGCGCTGCTTTAATGACACATACCGAGACTTCCCTACTTCAGCCTTGTCTCTCTTAGATCATCTTCTTGCTGTGGAGCCCAAATCTCGAGGCACTGCTGCGTCTGCCCTGCAGAGCGAAGTAAACTATTGTCTTTGTTTTTTAGTTAGTTATTTACTATTTTAGTTTGTGATTTGTGAAGCTTAGTTTTCACTTGTTTTACATTGTATCTTTTTGGACTTATCAATTTGTTTTCTTCTTTTTATCTATCATGTTTCATTGAATGCTAATGTATTTTTGTACAACTGTTTTTCTAGTTCTTTAATACAAAGCCATATGCATGCCATCCGTCAGAGCTTCCCAAATATCCACCTAGTAAAGAGTATGATGCTAAGCTTCGTGATGAAGAGGCCAGGAGGTATATTCCTTTATTTGAGTTTTTTTTAATGGAGAATCGAAATGTTTCTTAATGTATCAATAGAAATTAGGTCAAGAGTAATACATTAAAGCAGCATTTCAACATCAGTTGGCTGGTTGTTGACAGGCCACCAAAATTGAAGAGTTAAACTGTTATGGCTTAACTTTGAAAATAGAAACTTAATGGTGAGGAATTAATGGTGAAGAAATAGTGTCCATAATTAAATTAAACCGGATTGACAAAGCTGATTTTTTTTTTTAATAGACAACGAGCTGCTGCCAGTAAACATAATGCTGATACGAGGAGGAAACAGTTACCTGTACCAGATGCCCATGCTGAATTAAAGGTACAGTTGTTAGTAAATATCAATTACAATTATTTCTTTTTCATTCTTATGGTTGTTATTTTTCCT